>CAUYON010153390.1:0-36535 GCA_963573935.1 Arctocebus calabarensis | reverse complement strand
CGCTGTCTCCCTGTGTCCCCAAAGGGAAGTTTCTGGGCAGATCCCGCCTGGCAGAGATGCCTGAAGTCCTCTCTCCCCAGTCTCACTGTGCCCAGCCGCAAGGAAGCTGTTACTCGTCCACCATCTTGCTCCGCCCTCCTCCGTTAACATCACTTCTTAATTGCATTTATAAATATAATGTTAAAGAAATGGATTCTGTAACTGAAGAATTGAAGATGGCTACAAAGGAAATACTACAGCTCTTTTTGCATAATAGTAAGAATTAACATACATCACCTTTTTATTTAGCAATAATATACAATGTTAATGTGAAAATGCAGACTCCTTTAGACTAGGGCAAATGATCTATATTAGTTCTAAGTTGATATTTAAACAAGAGACTTTAATGAGTGGAGAGGGGGGCAAATTCAAGTATACTGGGGAAATTAAAGTCAAGAAAAGAATTGACTATAGTTAGTAAGGAAGTAAGACATATCAAGGTTAATTCCCATGCTTAGTCTGAGTAAGTGATATATTGGGCTATTTACTGGACAGAGGAGAAAGTGTGAGCTAGGGGAATTGGAGTTCAGTTTAGATTTGTTGAATTTGAAATGCCTTTAAGGTCTCTAATTGTAAGTGTCAAATACTCCTTTATTTTTGCCCAAAGGAGAGATTCGGACAAGATAAACAAATTTGAGATTCAATTTTACAGATAGTAACTGAAACTCTTTATAAGGACAAGATTATTTTTGATGAGAACATACAATAAAAAATAGAGGAGGCCTGTTACAGCCTGAGGAACTACAGTCATGAGCCGCAAAGGACATTTTAATGATAAACCATGCATATATATCACAGTGGTATATGTGTATATATACCTTTCACTGTACCTTTTCTATGTTTAAATACGTTTAAGTACACAAATACTTACCACTGTTTTACAATGCCTACCATATTCTATACAGGAACAAGTTGTAGAGGTTTGTAGCCTAGGAGCAAAAAATAGATCATACCCACATAGCCTTGGTGTGGTAGAGTCTATCATCTAAGATTAGGTAAGTACACTCTATCATGTTAACACGTGATGAAATCATCCACTTCTAATGACACATTTCTCGGAATGTATCCCTGTCACTTAGTGACACATAACTTGACAACATTTAAAATCCAGAAATGAGTAATTTGGCAAAGGAGGATTTGCTAAGATGTGGAATCGCCAGTAACATAGAATGTTGCTGTGTGGTTGACATAAATTAAACATTGGGTTTTGTGACTTAGAGATAAATGGGGCAAGAGCCTTTTGAGATAGAGTTGATAGGGAGATATAAAGAGTGAATTCACCATGAAAAAATAGAGACAGCACATGTGAACAACATTTTCAAGAAGTTTTCTACTGGAGGATTTACTAAAGGGAGAAATAATAGAGATGCCTGAGGAGTTTTGTTGATATGTGCGCACACACACACACACACACACACACATTATTACTTACAGGGCACCTCAAGTACATTTTGGAAGGAGATGTGTTAGACAGAACACATATTCAAATGGTATGAAATCTCAAGGCAAAAGAAAATATCTCTACCTATAAGAAAGGACCCCTTGGCTTGGTGCCTGTGGCTCAGCGGGCTAAGGCACCAGCCACGTACACCTGAGCTGGTGGGTTTGAATCCAGCCTGGGCCCGCCAAACAACAATGACGGCTGCAACCAAAAAGTGGCTGGGCGTTGTGGCGGGCGCCTGTAGTCCCAGCTACTTGAGAGGCAGAGGCAGGAGACTCACTTGAGCCCAGGAATTGGAGGTTGCTGTGAGCTGTGATGCCACCGCACTCTATCCAGGGTGACAGCTTGAGGCTCTGTCTCAAAAAAAAAAAAAAAGAAAGGACCCCTTGTTGACTTAGGAAGACTATCAGAAATGTGCAAATGCTAACATAATGTCTTAGTCACAGCTTCTAAAGAACTGGGCCTCATCCCTGAAAATATGCATATTTTAGTAAATTAAAAGTGTCCCAAGATGGGATATACTGTTTTTTTTATGTTGATAAATTATAACACTATCTCAAAGACACATTCAATTAAAATTTTAAAACATTAACTAATGCATTTTTAAAATCTCATTTAAAGAGAGCCATAGTGACTCTTACCTAAATCCATGAAATGATTCCATAGTCTTTTTTTGTTTATTTTGTTTTGAGACGATCTCACTCTATGGCCCTGGTTAGAGGAATGTGGCATCATAGCTCACAGCAACCTCAAACTTTTGGACTCAAGAGATCCCCTTGCCTCAGCCTCCCAAGTAACTGGGACTACAGGCTCCTGCCACTATGCCCAGCTAGTGTTTCTTTCTACTTTTGTTAGAGAAAGAATCTCGCTCTTGCTTAGGCTGGTCTCAAACTCCTGAGCTCCTTGGCCTTCTAGGGTACTGAGATTACAAGTGTGAGCCACCACCCCCAGCCTGATTCCATAAATCTTGGAAAACATTTTGATTTTATGCAATTTGAGTATAATCTTCTCTCTTGAAAGGTTTAAAGAAATATAAGTGTCCAATGATATATCTTTACATAATTTATTCAAGAGAGGATTGAAGTTTAAAGTCACACTGCTAATTTCTGGATCAGTGCATTAGCTTTGTAATCTTAAATTAACTACATCCTGGCAGGAAACAGAAAACCAGTTTTATTCAGTTTGTTACATGTGTTATTTCGATCATTCATTAATTCCTTAATTTTATAAGAATAAAATTACAAAATCCTCATTGCTATTTCCTCAATTTTAGTCTTCTGTCCTTGAAACTGATTATTTCAGTCCTGGCATCTTTCCCCACAACTTTATTAGGACATTTGATTAAATTTGTTGCATAAATTTAATCATGGATGAATTCTTTCAAAATACATGTTATTCTTATAGCAGAAATATTTCAGACATATCATACAATGTGGTTATAAGCCACACTTTCAAAGAAACTCATTTGGAAATTTTGACTCACTATATGGCAAGGTCATTTCTCTTCATCACAGCTTGAATTTTGATATCTGGGTAAACTTTCTTCTCATTCTTTACTAGTGAAAAATTTCCTGGCATCTTTTCTGAGGACAATTAATCTTCTTGGTTTAAACAAAAAAGCTGTCTATATTCTATACCGATTTGTTCATGTTCTTGGATTATACTGAAAATGAATTACTTCAGTATATTTGATATATCATTTATATAAATGTATCTAGACATGTTTGGTTTTTCTCAATGTTGTAAAAATAAAGTCCACTCCCAAAGAATCCATGCACTCTTTTATTACATAATCATAATTAACACCCCTTAAAGAAATCACTTGAATCAATTGACAGATCCAGGGCCTATAAAATGGAAGTTCTGCATTTCTTTACAAAGAAAAACAGCAGTCTAGTCCAACCCAAGAAACTCCACTAAGTAATCTGATCCATGAGAACTTGGTAACTTAATTTCATATAATTAACTATATGTATATCCCAGGCGGAGATAAAGACCACACACATTGTATGAAAGTTAGCAACTTAACATTACTCACATTAGCTAGTAATTGACTTTTGGAGTAAGAGAAAAAAATATAGATAGAAAAATCGATTCATGATTAATATTTATTTTAGGTAAAAAATTATCTAAGAGCTAAATTGAAATCATAGAAGACATTGTCCGTGTCTCACCCATATGCCTTGACGTTGACCAAAATTCTACTGCATCAAGAGCTTCCAAAGCCTGAGAGTTTTATCTGTGCGGAAGTCAGAAAAGATGTTTTTGGGGAATTAATCCTCAATCATTGACAGATAGGAGTTCATGCAAAAACATCCCAATCACCTCTTTCTTCAGCTGTGATGTCTAAGGCAATGATTTTCAACCAATGTGCTATCAGAGGATCTTAAGTGTGCCACAAAAACTTTTAAAAATCATTAATTAAATTATTTTTAAAGATGTTCAAAGACTGTAAGTATAGTCTTTTTGTTTACTTTTTTTTATCAACATAATTTAAGTGTGCTACAGTGGTTTAATTATAAGTTCAAGTATACCGTGAGATAACAAAGGTTGAAAAACACTGGTCTAAGGTATTATCCTGTATCTCCAAGAATTTTCCAACAGTCCAGAATAAGTGGTAACTTTTTTGGTAATATACCTGTTATCACATGTTTATGTTTCCCCAGAATTCATATGTTGAAATTCTAACCCATAAGATAATGGTATTAGAAGGTGGGCTGCCTGGAAGGTGATTAGGTCATGAAAACAGAGCCCTCATAACTGTGATTAGTGGTCTTGTAAAAGAGACACCACAGAGCTAGCCAACCCTTTGAGTTATGTGAGGACACAGCAAAAATCAACTGTCCAGGAACCAATAAGCTGGCCCTCAATAGACACTGAATTTACTAATGCCATAATCTTGGACTTCCCAGCCTTTGGAACTGCAATAAATAAATTTCTGTTGCTTATAACCAACTTAATTTGTTATAGCAGCTTGAACATACTAAGACAACATGCTATTGACTTCCTTTCCTTCAGTGTCTCACTCACACAGTTTCCTGAAATCAGTATTCGAAACGATTTGTACTCAAAACCTCATCTCCAGGTCTGTTTCATTTCATTTTATGTTCTCTAGGACAACATACAATAAAATTTATTTAATTTTCTCCCTCCAATTATGAAAACTGCGTTTATGTAACCTCATGCCAGTGGCCCTATAATAATATATATACTTCTATGTAGATGAGATTAATCTCTATGTGAGATAATATATATACTACTATATATATGTGGTTACTCTCTATATGAGGTTCATATTTACTTTAATCAACTAATATTTGGAGGAAAAGTCTGATACTATGCTTTAGTGAATTCAGAGACTTAATTATATTCCTAATAACCTGTGACTCAGAAACCATTTCACTTGTAAAAGCAAATATAATCATTATTCTTAAATATAATTCCTTTATAAAGCAGTATATACTTATAAAAACATTAGAAGTAAAAAAAACATTTTAGCCAATCGACACATGCATGGATGAATAAATTGTGGTATATACAAACCATGGAATATTATGCAGCCTTAAAAAAGATGGAGACTTTACTTCTTTCATATTTACATGGATGGAACTGGAACATATTCTTCTTAGCAAAGTGTCTCAAGAATGGAATAAAAAGTATCCAATGTACTCAGTCCTACTATGAAACCAATTTATAGCTTTCATATGAAAGCTATATAGTTTCATATGAAAGCTATAACCCAACTATAGCCCAAGAACACGGCGAAAGGGGAGAGGTAGGGGAGAGGAGAGGGAAGGATTGGTAGAGGGAGGGTAATTGGTGGGAACACAATTATGGTGCATTTTACAAGGATGTGTGTGAAATTTACTGAGTGTAGAGTATTAATGTCTTAACACAATAACTAAGAAAATTTGACGAAGGCTATGTTAACCAGTTTGATGAAAATATTTCAAATATAAAACCAACACATTGCACCCCATAATTGCATTAATGTACATAGCTATGATTTAATTTTAAAAAAATTTTAAAGCAATGGCCAAATATATCTTTAATCTGTATTGGGCATTTCAAATGTCTGCCAAGAGAAGAACTAAAAAATATTGAAATTATATTTTCATTTCTGTATAAATACCCTTAAGTGAATGAAAAAATGTCTACTACATTTTTCATGCATGGCCACAATAAACAGATTACACATTTTCTCCTATTCTTTCTAGGATATTGCAGACAACTAGAAAGTTTTATTACTTAGAAGGGCATTTCTAAAAGCATGTTCCTCAGAATTTTAAATATTATTCTCTCAATATGCTCCATACAAAAGAATGTTGTATGGAGAAACATTGATTCTATTTATTCCTTTAAAGATTCTGAACTCTAACATATAAAAGATTCCCATACATCTCAAAGTGAAAAAAATTATTTAATTTTTTTTAATAATTTAATTTGGGTCCAAATCCCAGTTCTACTGTTTCTAACAGTATAAATTTAGTACATTAAATTCCTTGAGCATCAATGTTTTAATTGAAATATACAGTTAGTAAAATAGATTTAAAGTGTACTGTTTCATAGGGTTTTTTTAAAATACAGAATTAATTAATTTATTTATTTATTTATTTATTTTTGCAGTTTTTGGCCTGGGATGGATTTGAATCCGCCTCCCTACTCACTGAGCCACAGGCACCGCCCTGTTTCATAGGTTTTGATATATATGTGTGTGTGGAGATATATATATATATATATATCAAACCTCAATCAAAGACATAGAACCTTTTCATCATTATTTTTCAATAGTTTGACTCTAATGCTCACCATAAATGTGATTTTATTTGTATTTATTATTCTTGGGATTCTCTGAGCTTCCTGGATTTATAGGTTACTGAGGCTTTTAATCAAATTTTAATGTAACATAAATTTTCAGCCTCATTTTCATTCTCTTCTCTGTCTGAGACTCCAAATTACATGTATTTTAAATATTCCACAAGTCATTTAGGCTCAGTTCTTTTTTGCTCTTATGCTTCCGTTTAGGTATTTCTCAAGTTTAGTCGAAAGTTTTGTTGCTGCTTCCAATCTGCTATTAACACTATCTGAAGAATTTTTGAATTTCAGATGATATACTATTTTCTTCTAAGAAGTCTGTTTGATTTTTTTTATAGTCTTCAAATTCTCCTGAAATTCCCCATCTCATCTTTCATTATACTCATGTTTTTATTGATTCTTTTACATAGGTATCCCGCTGGTCATTTTATTTTTAATAATTTTATTGAATCATAATTATACATTGGTGCAATCACAGGGCACGATTCATATACATTCAGAAATATTTTGATCGTACTGTTACAGATAGCCTTCATGGCATTTCCTTGATGACTATATGAAGACATTAATACTTTACCTTTAATAAGTTTCTCCAGTACCCTGCTAAGATGCACCGTAGGTGTGTTCCCTGAAATGGTAATTTAATGCAGCAGTTTCCAGAAGGAAACTAAATAAAATGGGATATGAGGTCCCTTAAACATGGTTTCCAGTGCAAAACATGTGTTCACTATGTTGGTTTGCAAATTACTATTTTTAAGGATTAAAATGTGAATGAATAATTAGATAGTTTGAAATGGGAGTAGATATTAAACCTCGAGCACATCATCCCTTGGGTATGAGATGGTTCTTCACAGAAGGAAGCCAGCGATTCTTAGGGGACGTTAACCACAGTGACACATGCTACCACTCGTACCCGTGGGCCAATCTGTGCTTCCTCTGTGAGTCACTCTTCAAAGCTCATCCCATCACAGGAAGAAACTGAACTCCCACACAGGGATTAACTTTGGATTAGCATCACTCGGTTCGCCAAAACAGACATATCACCCACCTGTCTCATAACCTCACATGTTCACAGTTCTACACAAAAATATTACTTGATTCAAACCCAAAGAGGAGATTTCAACATTTGCAAAAACATCTCATCTATATTAGGAATAGAAAACGTTGACTATATAATATTCTCACTCTAGTCAGGTTTCCATTTGTGTTCATTTTAACGTTTACCTGCTTGACAACCTTTCCTCTCTGTGCTTTGAGAGTCAGTGCACATAGAGTGATAATCTGTACCTGTTTTGTAACTGTTTGCAATTTGTAAAGCACATGTGTACTTTTTATCTTATTTGAAGAGATTCAAATCATTCATCCTACATTTTACAAATAACAGAGCTGAGAAGCAGAGGGTTACTGATCAACCAAGCCAAGTAAACAAGGGCCACTGACAATGGGAACCTGCGCCTTGCGACTGTCCAGCGGCCGCTTCATTGCACTGTCCTTCTTACATGACTCACATAGGAAATCATAGCACCACCAGAGGGAACAGTATAGTAACAACTGTATAAAGCCATATCCTCAGAAAAGCACAATTAGCATAAGAGAAGAATGAAAGAAGCCAATAAAAACAGATCAGGTGAAAAACAATAAGAACAAAATGTAGTTGCTTTCATTTCCAGAGTGTGCAGCCATTTTTTCCCAGAGTGACCTGCGTTCTCACAGAATGACATATCATAGTTGATTAAAATACAACTCTTGCCATAATGGAAAAAGACGGAGGAAGTTTCAGGTAGATGTAAGCGTTCAGAACAAAGGGGTACCCTGAGGGCACAGTGGGTGGGGCAGCTAATGGAAAGAAAAACGTGGCAGAGGTGTCCTCAGAGGGGGGAGGGAACCTGTAAGAATGTAGGGGAGAGTGGAAGCTCTGTCACATTTCCAGGGGCTGCAAAACAAGCACATGTGCAAAAAGGAACTTGGCACCGTCTCCCCAAATGCACCCAGGAGCAATCTGTAGAGCAGAAGCTTCCAGTAGCGGAGAGGAAATACACTCAGCAGAGGCAAACATCAACTTGGAACTGAGTGAAAGGAAAATAACATTTTTAATGCTAAGATTCCTTGGAAGAAGACCCAAGGAAAGGAACTGAGTCAGTGACTGAATGTCACAGGGCAGAGGTTCAGTGGCTGACATCCTCCAAAAAGGTGAGCTTGTGACCGGGACACACAGGATGCCACGTGGGAGATAGATGAAGATCAGGGCAGGGAAAAGCAGTGTATTCTGAAATCTTAATTTCCATGTTAAGCAGAAGGGGGAATGAAATGAAAATAAGTAAAAACACAAAAGAAATATACTGAAATGTCAAACAGAGGGCGAGAATAGAAAGGAAAAGAAAAAGAAAAAGCAGCCTTTGCAAGTGAGTCTCCGAGCCAGTGAGGTAATGTTTGTGGCGCGGCTGAGATTTTAAGCTCTGGAATCAAACTGCCCAGGTCCGTGTTCCATCTTCATTACTGACTAGCAGGGAGCTGGGGAGAAGTCCAGGCCTCAGTTTCCTCTCCTGTGAAAATCAGATTATTATATCACCCACCACACAATAAAACAAGAGAATTCAGCAAGAAAACCCTTATAAAGCAAAGAATGCGGTACTTGTCAAAAAGCGAACAGTAAAACGTTAAGTTAAATTGCCAAAGTCATGAGAGATTTTTAAACACTTTAAAGATCAGAAGTGAGGTCTGAAAAAGGCTACCCCAATCAGCATAACAGGGAAATCAGAATCAAGTGTCCAACAGAAAAGATAAAAGGAGAATGAGAACAAATTATGTGATTTAAAGATGCTTATTTTAAAAGTAATGAATATAATGAGATGTTATCTAAAAATTGTCTGAAGCAATTTACTATGAAAAATGTACATTTATGGAAAATGGGCAAAGAAGACCCTGATTCCTGAAAGACCCAATTCAGAAATAAAGCTTCAATCATTCAAAGAGGCTCCTCTCTTCTCATTCCCAGAATCGCCTTCAACTTGCCAAGTGTTTCAATCCTAATTCAAGTAAATAACCGAGCATTTTATGTCTGAATGCCTTTTCAAAAATAGGAAAGTAATTTCTGCCAATTTTCCAAATATAAATTGAATTTAGCTAAAGTCACAGGCTCCCATTCTATAAGAAAGGCTTAAACTTTCATCATAAATTATAAATATTTATTTTGTAAATGGAACAATCAATAATAATGATAATAGCCAAGGCTTTTTGAGTGCTTACTATGAAGTAAACACTACACATCTCATTTCAGAGTCTTTCAGATAGGTATTCTTTTAAATCTTGATTAGCTTGTGATGAAATTGATACTCAGAGAAGTTAAGCTAGTATTTTCTTTCCCCCCTGGGGCTTTTGGCCGGGGCTGGGTTTAAACCTGTCACCTCTGGCATATGGGGCCAGTGCCCTACTCCTTTGAACCACAGGCGCCGCCCTAAACTAGTATATTTGGTCTGAGAGTCAGTCAGTAAGCAGAGCATGGATTTGAATGAAGGTCTATTTGAGCGAAAGTGTTGCTAAAGTCTTCCCTGAATAAATAACTTGAACTGAACCACTGCAACATATCATATGATGACTCGTTATCCTAGATTTAAACTAGTTATTTAAATTAGGTGCTTTTTTTATTAACCTGAACCTATTTCTGTATGTATCTGTCCATATAGTCCTTTATATATGGAAATATAAATGCAGGCATTGCACGTGTCTCCTGAAACGTTTATAAATGCAGGCAACCTAATGTATCAAAACCCAAGTAGATAGAAATTCTCAACAATCTCTCTTTAAAAAAATTAATCATTTTTTGGAAAAGAAAAATTAAATTTTCCTATTCTTCTCAATTCTCATAGTCTGAGCATCTCTCTAAACTGCATTTGTTTTTCACTGTTAAAGATGCATGGATTTTTTTCATACAGCACAGCCTCTAAAAACAAGTCAATGACTTCATCTGGTGCTGAAATGAACAAAGTGACTTATGCATAACAGAAGGAAACCTTTTAGCATTGTACTATATTGAAAGGCTTATTTATGGAAAGACTGAATACGAGCCCTGAACGTGATGCATGAATACCTTACACGTATATTAGGGATTATTTCAGGATATTTCCAGGATAATTTTGATGGTATAAAGTTTTGATCTTAAATAGTGACTTTAGAATTTAGGATCTGTATATGATTCATCTCCATGGTATTTGTAGCTGGTGAACCAAACAAGAACTTTACTCAAGATAATAACAATGCACATAAAAAAATAGAGTATGTATACAAAGAAGTATAATTTAGTCATAATGTAAGTGTTGTACCAGAAATATAAAATATAAATTAAATGGAAAAAAATACTTCTTATCTAAGATGGGAAAGAAATGGAATAGAATCAAAGAAAGTTTCATAGTAGAGACGTCATTTAAGCTGGAGTTTGAGATTGGGCAATGTTTCAAGAGACATATGCAATGTGGCATGAGAATAAGGTGATTAATGGTTTCACCTGGCTCTGATAATCATGGTCTATGGTGCAAGTTATGTTACAGCCCGATCAGGACAAGGTAAGTGTTTACACTGGATTCTGCTATCATTTTTAACAGGGAGCGTATGACAACAATAGTGTCCAAACAGGGCAGCTGCTTTATTATCGATCATGTGACCAGGAGAAAACCATGCCTTACACGCACTGGTTTCATCTTCTGTGATTTTTCAATAGCTAAATACACATGTGAACTAATTTTTTAAAAGTCCACAATATATTTTGTTAAACCCATTTCAGATTATTCCCTTTAAACAAATAAGGGTGTTAACTATTCCTGACCCCTCCCATATAAAATAGGAGCAAGGGATGGTGACTGTGGCTCAGTGGGTGGGGTGCTGGCCCCATATACCAAGGATGGCAGCTTCAAATTCGCCCCGGCCAAACTGCAACAAAAAAAATACCCGGACATTGTGGCGGGCACCTGTACTCCCAGCTGCTTGGGAGGCTAAGGCAAGAGAATCGCCTAAGCCCAGGAGGAGGTTGTGTGATACCAAAGCACTCTACCAAAGGCGATAACATGAGACTCTGTTTCTATAAAAAATAAAATAAAATAAAATAAAGCAGGAGCAAGTAAGTGGTGTAAAGAGTCTCCACTTATGAAAATAAGATTTGGTAAAGAAAAAAATTTTTCTTTTTGTGACACTGCAAACTATTTTCAAAACATCAATCTTTTACAAAAATATTTGGAGATGTCCAAATTAAGAATAAAGGAAAATGTGGATAGTTTTACATACTTTAAAAGGAAATATAGTATTCCTCACAAAATTATACAAGTATATAACCAAGTAATAATATGCTTCCACATTTTTTTCATCAACAGATGATTATAAGAAAAATATGGCTAATGACATGAGCAGGTTTTATAAGCATGAGGATCTAATTTCTTGCATGGTATTGTTGTCACTTTTATTTACTATTGTATTTTGTGTACCTCACACACATACATAGTACATGTTCATACACACATAATATATATATTTTTTGGCTTGATTAAATTATACATTTATCTATAAGACCCAATCTTGCCAAATAAAATGTTCTATCCATAATAAATGTTTTAATATAAATGATCCTAACTTGGTTGGGGCTTATGACAAAATGAAGACAGGAAGATGAGTTAGAAGACTATTAAAATAGTTCAGGCGAAAGATCATGAAGTTTTGAATCATGGTATTGGCAGTGATAATGGAAAGGAGGAAAATTTTAAGAAAACTTGCTGAACTAACTGGAAATAAAGAGCAAAGGAAATAATAATAGCAGCTAACATTAATGAAGAAATACCAAGGACCAGACATTAATCTAAATTGTGAACACATACTAACTCAATCCCTACAGTAATCTATTAGTTTAATAAATTCTCCTATTACTTCCTTTGACAGATATTGAAACTAAGGCATAAAAGATAAAACACTCTGATAGGCCAAGGCAGGTGAATCACTTGAGATCAGGAGTTCAAGACCAGCTTGAGCAATACCAAGACCCTGTTTCTGCTTAAAATAGAAAACTTAGCCAGGTCTCATGGCACACACCTGTTGTCCCAGCTAGTAGGGAGGCTGCCACAAGAGGATTGCTTGAGCCCAGGAGTTTGAAGTTGCAGTGAGTTATAGCAGCACTGCACTCCAACCTCGGGGACAGAGTGAGACTTTGCCTCAAAAAAAAAAAAAATAAAAGGAGATACAACAAGTTGTTCTAGGGTTACAGGCTTGTTTGTGACAGAATCAAGATCGAAACCAAGGTTGGCTATGCTCACATCTGTTCTTATTGCATTAGAGATGCCTGATGTGTAAAGTTCAGATTACTAGTTGTGATGACATAAATAGAAGAAAAATTAAAACTTTGTTTTATTTTGGATGTTTTATGTTTGAGGGATGAGGGTTACTAAGTATATTAGTACACAAGGAGATAATGGATTATGGCTAATGCAAATATTCATATATTTAGAACCATTCACATATTCATCAACTGATGATGTGCGGGCAGTAAACGTGCATGTAAATTGTCAAATTCATCAAAATTTACCTAAACCAATGATCTGAAATAGACAAAAATAAATTCGCCTTAAGAAATACCAACTGGAAAGGGTGGCTTGTTTTCGTCAGGCGCAGGTGAAAGGAAACCCACCTGAAGGTCGTAAGGCCCAAACAGCATCATGTCAAGAGACCAGATATTACAATAGGCTGAAAAATTTTGCTTGAAATGCCTGATCTTAAAGTCTTGTGTGGATATGTAAAGAAGAAAGGATAAGAGTCTTTAAATTATGGAAAATGATCAGGGTAAAGATGTTCTGATAGAGGTATCTGAAGAAGAGAAAAGAGAGCTAGAAAGATAGTGGGGATATTATTATAAATTTTCACCTTTGAATGATATAACTGTCTGTGAAGTTGATACTATTATTGGAGATCTATTTGTTTAAATATTAGTAAGATTGTCATTTCCCCCCTAAAATTCCCTTGATATATTACGAGACCACAGAAATATCTTTAGGAAGCATTATAAGCATTCTAGAGCTACCTGTATACAGATACTGTAAAATCAAAAAACAGATGTGCTTATGAAAAGAGGGTGTATTTTCCCATCAACTCACCAGTCTTTACAAAAAAAAAATTCATCTAAAACTTGGGGAATTTTTATTCCAGGAAAGATGGAATTTCCCTCTACAGGAAAATATTCACCACTGAAAGATATAATGCAATAAATAAATATGTGATTAAAAGAAAAATAAAACTGCACATCTGCTTCCTGGTGGAATTATGATGAATGCGCTGGGAAATGTTTCTTTTGGTTTCTATTATTAAAGATGATCACATCAAGAAAGCATGATATTGCATAAAAATGTTACCTTTTTCTTTGTTCACACCCAGATGATGATAAATGAAAGTGGCAACATTTTAGATAAGTCTGTATCCCACAAAGAGCTATAAACAGAACACCAGTAGTTCCATTCTATTCTAATAGTGTAAGTATTTCTAAGGAGGGCATAAATTTTGAACTAAAGTTTGAACTATTATTGAATGGTTTTATAAAATTTTATACTTTTCTTATCATAGTATACTGGCAGAATTATATTAATCAACCTCAATTCTAATTTAAAAAAAATACAACTTTATAGCAAAGGAACCATCTCTGCCCACATAAAATCTTTCTTTCTCCTATTTCATCCTATTTGGGGGTAGGAAATGCAGGCAGACCTCAGTCCCAAGAAAGCTACATCATTTTTACAGAACTCAGAACAAGTTACGCAAGCAATAGCAGATGACCAAAAATCACATTACAACAAAGATATCTGTAAAATCATTAAGTTTTAAGAGCAATTTTTCTTTAATACAAAAACAGGTACAACAATATTTAAGGTGGGCAGAAGATCTTGTTTCTCTTCCAAGACTTTTATTATCAAGTATAAATGTGTCAAGTTAAAAGTACTTGCAGCAGACTGGAGTGATATCTGATGCAATCATGTTTAAGAGTGGGGAAAAAAAAAGACCCCTGTGTTAGGATTGATTTGGTATGAAACCTGTTTTTGCTTCTTTTTCTTTCTTTCTTTTTTTTTTTTTTTAAAGAAAGAGGTCCTAATCATAGGGGAGCATACGACCATTGAACTTTAATGGCAGCATGGACTAGATGCCTCATGATATTTCTAGCCAAGCACATCCAACACATGCCATCAGAAAGTAGTTCCAAACAGAACCTGAAGAAACAAATAGTTAAACAAATACAATCAGTACAATTCTTACTCCTTATATCATGACTTCATGGTATAATGACCAGTTTATGAAGAAAAATTGGAGCTTGGTTTAGAGAAGCTATCACACAATATGATAGAATCAGCCAAATGTGTTTTGAAGCACTGTTGAAACTTTCCTTAGGGATTATCAGATACTACATAATGGGGAAAAACAATCTTTTCATCTTTTCCTTTGCCAGAGGTTCAAAAAACTGTACCTTGTTTTTCACTTTGCCTCAAAGAGAGACATGGCCTCACATCAAAATATAGGCCTCTATCCATTACTAGATAATGACTAATGGTGTGGTCAGATATCAAATAAAGAAATTATAATATCAGAGAACTTTATGGCAAGGAGTTTGGGTGAGAGACTATGTGACTAAATGTCTAATAATATTAGACTTAGAACAGTGGTAGAAATATCACTGGTTTGTGCCAGATCAAACATTTAAAAAACAAATCTTTCACCAAAGAGGCCTTAAAAAGTGCTAGTTTACAGTCTGAAACTATATGGATCCTATGTGAATACACACCAGAAGGCAACCACTGATAAATAAACTCCCCAGAGTGAAAAGAACAGGATGAGCCTTGGTGGATAACTACTTTTGCCAAAGAGGCCATTGTTCACAGAATAAGCTCAAAGTCAAAGTGGTTAAAGGGAAAGAAATGGGATGGATCCATGGATTTGGCCATACAGAATTTTCCTTTATCAAGTTTGGCTTGGCTATTCCTGTTGCTGAGACCAACTCCAAATCAACACTATTATATCACAGGTTAGAGGATGAGACAGACTCTTACAGTAGGTTGTTTGCATGTGACCCTTTCTATCATGTAGGGAGCAAAGATTTGTCCTAACTAAGTAGACACCTAATCTAGATTTGGTGCTGTCAATACTTCCTTGCTGCTGTTGATGTCATTCATTCATGAAATTACTAAATGCTTTACACTCTGCGTTCAAACAAGAAACCGATTCAAATAAAGGAAGAAAACAGGGGGCTGTTGCATGTGAGATTCACTGGTCTTATTTTCTATCAATCAGCTGTAAGCAACTGGTTTCCTAAACAATATTACAGCAAAATCCGTTAGAAGCTAAAGGGCAACATGTTTCTGTGAAAGGGCTCTGTTTCTCCCCTAGAGATAATCTATCACTTTCCATAGAGATAGATACAGTACTATGGACAAAGGAGTAATGTACGGGAAGGAAAAGTGTCTGTCAAAATTACAGTTAATGGCCTTGAAAATTTTAACTTCTTTGTTTCATCAGTCTAAAAGCTTTACTTTACAAAGGAATGGTCCCCCAATGGGTTTTACTGAAATGGAAATGAAGAGTGTGACCTGGCTTTATAGAACTAATGTAAATGGGGGAAATTATGGAAAATGAATTTTTATTGAGGTGATTGAATCTGAGCATCCAGAGCAAATATGATGGGTATTATATAATACACACCAGAAAAATATATATATTCCTATTGGCTGCCTTCTACCCTAAGATCTCAATGGGCAAGGCTTTATTTTCTTACGATTGAGAATTTTCCTTGCTCCACCATGCAAATAAAGTTTCAAAATAAATTCATGTGGAGTATAGAGCAAAGAGAAGTAGTAAGTCATGACTGTATTCTAGTTGGAAATCCAAGAATACTGATCTTTTGTGGTAATTTTATAGTCACCATAATAAAAAGATTATATACTTAAATATGTATACTTCTTTTACTTCTATATCCTATGTAGAATATATTGTAAAGGTAAAATTTATTATTACTTTGCTCAAGGATATGGAAAACTAGGATATAATCTATACAAAAGTAGAGGAAGAACAAGCATCACCAATATGTTTTGGAGTTAGATAATTGAGTGCAGATTAGAATCCTTTGGGCTGCAAGTAACTTCAAATTAAACTGAAATGGATTTTAAGTAAGTCATACAACTGAAAGTTTGGAAGTAGAACAGATTTTGCATTTGTTCTCTCAGCTTACTGTTCTCATTTCTTCTCTCTTACATCAGCTTCCTACTCAGGAGAATGCCAGTGACCTTGAGAAGAAAGACCTCATATCTGGGCACAAAAACATCCATAGGCATAGAACTTTCTGTCTCTCATTAAGCCAGGATTTTTCCCAAGGAAACTCTAGGATTTTTATTCTTAAAACTCAGTAGCCACAATTAAGTTTTCAGCCATATTTTAACCAATCTCTAATAGGAGATGCTACATGTATTATGCATAAACCTGTGGAATTGGGGAATGGTCATTTCTGAAGTATGTGTAGAAAGAAATAGAATACATGAATACAAATTGGGGTAATGTTTAAAAGAGTAAAAGGGGGGAATAAACTGATTAAGCTGTCAACAATGTACACTACAACAGGGATTATGTGTTATAAAATTTCGATACAGAAACCAGGAGGGGCAATGTCTCATCTTCTATTGAAAGAATGTGAGTGTATTTATGATTATGGTAGTATATGAAAATAGATGGATGATAGTAGAATTGTGTTAGTTGGGGCCTCTCTGAGTACGGAGAAGAATAGTTTCTTTGGGAGGACCTCCACGTGGCTGTATTTGTGCTACATGATTCTATACTTTTGGTCATAATTGAAACACATAATGATAGTCTCTTAACCCACTGAGGCCCATTTAGATTCTTTTTCTTTAATTTGATGTCTGAGTAGAGTACACCAAAGACTGGAGATGCCTGGGACTGTCATCCTCTTTGAAATAACTTGAAATAATTTTGAAAAAAATCTATAAACTCCACATAGAATGTCAGAGCTGCTTTTATTGATGCCTCTTCTATAGTTTTGTTGTGCAACTATTCCATTAATACTATGATAAGTCTAATCACCTAGCAAAATCTACTTTTTGCTAATGTTATTTGATTTTTGCTATTCACAACCTTATATAAAATTAAGTAATACAGGTGTGATGTCAGATTGGAAATCACTGACATAGTTCAAACTTTTAAATTTATTAATGAAGAAAGTGAATTCTAAAAAGGGTAAGTTGATTTATACAATGGCATTTAGTTTCTCAAAACTTAAACTGTACCTAAACCTCACATCCCAATGATTTTGAAAAGTAGATATAAAAATGCTGGACTCCTGATAACACACCCTCAGTCCTAGTTCAGGACTTTTTTTGTTTTAAAGAAAATTTCTACCAATGTTTTGCAGGCACCCTGGGACTGCTGACCTTACTGAAAGTGCTATGACCTACTTCCCGACATTTTCTGTGATTTAGTAGCCTTCTTTCTCTTCTTCTATGAGACACATTTTATTGTGAGACCTCCACCTTTCTGCCATCATAAGCTTTCCCTATTTTAACGATAAGACATCTGGGGAATAAAAAAAGTTCCTCATTGTAAATCATATGGATGCCCCTCCCTTACAGTATATAGTCTTTCAATGTTATATAACAGTAACTATCTGCTTCGTCAGATACAGTGATTTGTGAACTTTGCAAATACTCCTAAAGCAGATCATAATACAAAAAGAAAAGGGCAAATGGTAAAATACTCCATGGGCATAAAATCTTTTCAATTGCTTAGTAAAGTAATTGGACTAACCAATGTTAAACTGTGGGTTCAGCCCAGAATGAGTTTGGAGTCAGACAACGTGTTGACCTTCAATCAACTTGTTTTATTTCCTTGAAATAACAGTCTTTGATCTTTATTGTGTCTCATTCAATTCTGTTCACCTTGGCCTAAGCATGTCAAACTGCTAGGAACTATAGTAAGGATGTTTATATTTATTGTTCTTCTAGATTATGGAAACCAAAGAACAGTGGATCTATGATCCCCTTTCCCACCAAGGACACCCATTTAAACACAGACAGTATCTCAGAAATACCAACATAATGTGTATTTCACAGATCAACCATATGGGATTCTTTGGAAAATGGAAAGTAAGGAAAATGTAATAAATGTGATAAGAAGCATTAATAATTGTGGAGAAGACAGTTGATATATGAAACACTTTAATGCTTTCAAGAAGCATTTAACTTCACCTAATAGATATAAATGAGACAGAGGGACTGATGTTCATGTGAAAAGAAACTCTTACCCAGATTGCATAAGGTCAATATCACATCCAATTGTGATATTGCACAATTTGCAACTAGCATTTTCCAGTACCAGTTTGCAACTAGCATTTTCCTTCTGTTTTGAGTGCCGACTTCCATGCCTCTCTGTGCCCGAGAGCTCACTTATAAACACCTGACTAATCAGAACTATTGTGCTGTATCCTAATTTCAGTAATCTCCTTCATATACCTTTCATTACTGATACTATTGACTTTCACACGTCAACTGTAAGAGTTGGATTGTAACTAAACTGGCAGAAAACTTCATGCCAATGTGTTAACTGGAAAGGTAAATTTCTGCCCCAGACCAGCTTCTCTGTTATATCAGTCTAAACAGGTAAGGTCTGGTGTTGTTGCTTCAAGCCAAATAGTGTTTGAGATGATAGGATTTTTGGCTTCCCACAAAACTCAAAGGTAAGCTCACACTTACTGATCTTTTTCTGTAGTCACATGTTATGCTTCTCAGAAGCACTATACAATTCTTGAGAATGAAAGAGGGGCATTCCAACCAGGGCCTGACATATTACAAAGGAGTGGAAGCCTATATTGAAACAAATATCTCAAGATTCTGTGCCTTCATCTTCAGAAAGAGTGGGACACAGACTCAATTGTTGAGGACATACTAACCCATTTTTAGATTCTCAAATTGTAGAAGCAGAAAGGGCAAACACTTGTCTGCCCCTCCTGTCCTTCAGGAAAGGACTGATGGTGTTTCCTAAGAAATAAGTTACTTAGCAGAGAAAAAATAAAGATGTTTTATTGAAGTGGATGGACACTGAATATGTAACTGAGCTTGGTCAACAATATAGAACAATCTGCTTTCTAGGTACTGGTCAGGAAAAATGGCCCCAGGCTCCATGCCTGACCATCTTCTTAGTACTTTCTCTGAAGCAGATCATGTCCTTGGTCAAGGGAATTTAAAGGTCATATTCAATTACTCTGATAACTCACACTAAATTTCCTTGATTTGTACCACTGCATTCTTTTTTACCAATCCTTAGTGAGAGAATTCTTTTCTTAGGTTCCCCCTTTCTGTCTCAATTTCCTGGATTATCTTTGTAGTAACTTCCGTACCTTATAGACCACAGGAGTGGTAAACTACAACCAACCCAGACATGAAATCTAGTCCACCATTTGTTTAGGTAAATAGAATTTTATTCAACAGTCATGTCCACAAGAGCTATGATTATGTTACAATGACAGAATTTAGTAATTACAGTGAGTATATGACCTGCTAAGCTACAAATATTTATCCTCTGGCCCCTGACAGAAAAAGTTTCCTAGTCCCTTACCAAAACCCTGTTTGAGCTCTTGCCTATTGCTCCAGCATTTAGCTTAAAGTTTTTTTGTTTTGTTTTATTTTTGCAGTTTTGGGACAGGGCTGGGTTTGAACCCACCATCTCCGGCATATGGGGCCAGCACCCTACTCCTTTGAGCCATAGATGCCACCCCAAGCTTAAAGTTTTCATCCTAATTCTCTGGCTTCATCTTTCTGATGCCTTTCTTAATATTTTTTCTGAATTTCTTTTGTGCTATTTCTTCCTTATAGAATTTTATAATGAAATTTTCATTTTAAACTAATTTTAGATCCCAGAAAAGTAGCAAGATATTATAGAATTCTGGTATACTTGTACCCACTTTTCCTTCATACATTTATTTTAACCAGTGAAGAAATTTTCACATGTGTTACTAAGTCATGTACTTGCTGTATTCAGATTTTCTTATTTTTTTACCTAAATATTTTTCCTATTGCAGGATACCATCCAGGTACTACGTTACATTTGGTATTCCTGTTTTTTTTAAAGTTCCTTTAGACTATGATTGTTTGTAAGCCTTTATTTGGTGTCAGTGACATTTTTTGTTTGTTTCTGATGATCTTAAAGGTTTCGAGGAGTACTAGTTGTATACTTTGTAGAATATTCTTCAATTTGGGTTGTCTGAGGTTTTTCTCATGGTTAAATGAGGTTCAGAGTCTTGAGTAGGAAGATCACTGCTATGCTTTAAATGGTTCCCTATGATATGTATATGTTGAAATCTAATAGCTGATAATGTTAAAGGAATTTAAGAGGTGAGTAAATCATGAGGGTTCCTTTTCTCATAAGTGGGATTTAGGGCCTTGTAAAAAAGGCTTTACCCATATTTCAGCCCCTGTCCACCCCTCCTGTCCCTATCATGTGAACACACAATGATCCCCTCTTCTAGAGGATCAACAAGGCACCATGTGAGAAGCAGAGAGTAGCTCTCCCTCATAAGACAACTGAACCTACTAGTGCCTTGTTCCTGGACTGCCCAGTCTCGAGAATTGTAAGAAAATATCTTCTTATTCTTTATACATTCCCTCTCTAAGGTGTTCTGTCTTTGTTATAACAGCATAAACAGACTTAGACAACCACAGAGGCAAAGTGTCAGATCTCATCAGATGTCCATGCAATAGACAAGACTACTTGTCACTGCTGATGTTAACGGTTGTTACCTGTCTATAGTAATATTGTCACATTTCTTCACTGTAAAAGTACTCTCCTCTCTTTTCCATATTGTACTCTGTCCTTTGCATTTTTATCCACTTTTCTATAGCCATATACTATGTTTATGCTTTGCCACTTCCAAAACCCTATCTGGTTTTCAATGGAGCCCAAATGGATTTTTGTTTGTTTTCTGTCACCAGACACTCGGGACACCTTGCACTCCCATCTCAATGACCTCTTCACCCCTATTTGTTTGCATTCATGTGCTGTGGCATCCTAATAGATTTCTTTATTTTTCATATGCTATTTTTCTCTGCTTTGAGTGGTTATCTTCCAATCATGGTTACTTACAGCAAAACAGATATGATTTGGCATAAGTTGAGGTATGAAAGTTGAAAAACACAGAAAAACCCCTATGATTATTACCACTAATATTTTATGTCATGGAAAACTCTAACAATAGTTCCAACTATATTGAGTTGTTGGTGATAGAATAATGTGAAAGTGACTTTTTTTAGCAAGCACATGAAAAAATGTGAATGACAGCCATGGAAGTCTTTGGGGTAAGATAGACTCTTGGGTGAGATAATGGACATTTTTCAAAGTGTAAAATTTCATACTAAATGTAGCCCAGAGATATAATTATCTAATTTCAGAAAGATAAAAATTTAACTAAGCTTATAGCACATTGGAGTAAGAGACAAATAATGCTGAGCAGCAGGAAATAACTCACAAAATAAAGGTTTTAAACAACTCAAAATTGAAGGATTATGTAAAAAAAAAAAGAAAATGAAAAAAATGGGGATGAAGGGGGAATCTATTCAAATATGAAATCCACTTGCTTCCAACTAAGTTGGGACATAAGATAAGCTTTGTGAAAATCACATTGGGATCAAGGGAATCACTTTTAGAATAGGAGATAGTTATGATGCAGGAAAGCATTTGAGCTGCTACTGAGCTGAAGGTTAGAATTAAAGGTACAGCATGCCCTTGAATCTATTCAAAGACGCTGTAATGTTGATCAGCACGTAGGAGCCAGCCATTAAGGTGTTACTACCTTAATCTATACCAGAATGCATAAGAAATAATTTAATTAAGTGTAAAATTGTCTTTCAAGGATTTTTCTTTGATTTTTTAATTTAATCTCAACCAATTTGAAATTCACTAGCAATTTTTTTTTCCTGGTAGCTCAAGTCCATTAACTCAATCTTCTTACATACAAATAATTTCAGTTTTAGAGACTACATGTTTTCCTTTCTCCAAGAGCGTTTGTTAGTTTTCAGTGAATTTCTATTAAGAAAAACAACAAATTACGTTGATAAATACTGCAGTTAAGTCTGTTGAGGACTCCAGCTGTGTGTTTTCTCATCTATGAAGAGGTTTGGGAGGGAAGTTAACCTTGTTCCTTCTGTTTTTTAAAGCGAAGCTCTCGCCTTTAGGATAGGTGATAATTAGAACAAGGAATGAGGCATTTAACCAAAACATTTGACTACATAATTAGATAGCTTTAGTTTTATTCCAATTGCACAAAGAATGCTTCAGGCTTCCTGAAAGCAATGGGCAGACTCCTTACACCTCCCTGGGCAGAAGCTTTTCCTGGAAAGGGCTCCAGAGTGGGCTCCACTGATGCTGGTGGCATGGGTGGTCATGCAATGCTTATGAAGGCTCGATTTGGCCTGTCATGTTGCCAGACTTTGTTTTCATCTTCTTGCTCTGTCTCTGAGTATATCCAGATACTTTTTTCTTCTATGAAGAATGCTGTTCCCAATGGGAGCCTGAGTGAAAAGCTAAGGCTATAATTTGCCTTACTGAAATATATAAGATGAATGCATTAAGCATTTCCCCAGAGGCAAGTCTGAATTCTACTGCCTTAAATATTAGGGAAAAAGTGGTACATGTAACTTACTTATTTGATCTAATTTTGCCCAAAAGGCATACACACACACACACGCGCGCGCGCGCACGTGCGTGCACACACAACACACACTTAAGTATTTTATATTGACAGAATATTCACAACCTAGACTTACTGTTTTATTATTATAATTTATCTTTCACTGGTCTTACAATGCTGGACTTTAGCTGCCTTTAATTTCTGTATTATTGGCACTTTTTATAGCTTTGACTTTAGGGTCATGGTGTTCTCAGAATTATTTGTGTCATCAATTCTTTATTGATTCAGAAATAAGAGTACTGAACTACTGATCATCCTTATAAACAGTGTGTTTCCTGGATTAATTTCAACAGATCTTTCTTCAGACTCTTTTATAAAAACTATACTTGATTGAAATAAAGATAATGATTCTCAAGCAGAATAGTACATTCATTCATCATCATCTGTTTAAGAATTTGAGAATACAAAGCGTGGAGATACAAAGACACATACTTTATCTTAGTCTCAAAAGATTAGCTATGTTTTCATTTGCATGTGTTTTATTCCACCCACCTCTCCTCCCCCCACACCCCCTTCCCCCCAATAGATTAATGACACTGTAATAGATATTCCTGTGCTTAGAACAGCGCTGTGATGGATAGACACAGAGGTGTGCTGCCCAATTTCCTACTTGAAAGAATTACTTGTTACCTCTACTACTAGGAGAGTTGCCAACAGCTTCAAGGATTCCTATAACTGGAGAAAGCCACCTTGCCCAACAGTGTTCCACATCCCCTAGCTCACTGAGACCAAATTACAAAGGCCTGGCCATTTTAGCATAGTATGGGATAACACTTTCTAGCTCGCTAGAGAAAAGACCAAGCTGTTGTCTAGCCAGTATCACAGCTCTGCTTCTCCCTCTGCCCAGTCGTTCCTCTCCCTTTCCTCTTCCATGCTACTGCTAAACTTCATTTAAGAGACTGCTCTAATAACAGAGTTTTCCCAGTGTCCAACCACGTTTGAATTGTAATTTGGATGATATGTTTGCCAGCTCACAATATGCAGTGCTAGCTGAACTACATGTATCATATGTAGTATATGCCCTGAAAAATGATTGGAACAGTTTCTTTCTCTCTCTCTCTCTCCCCCTCTTTCTTTCTCTCTCTCTCTCTCTCCCTCCCTTCCTTCCTCCCCCTCTCCCTCTCTTTCCTTCTCCCATCCCCTTCCTCCCTCCGTCCCTCTCTCCCTTCCTCCCTCCATTCCTTCCTTCCTTTCTATTATATTTTTGAGTCAGTCTCAGTCTGTTGCCTGCACTAGAATGCATGCAATGGCATCATCATTGCTCACTGCAGCCTCCAACTCCTGGGCTCAAGAGATTTTACTGCTTCAACCTCTCAAGTAGCTGGGACTATAGGTACATACCATCAAATCGGGGCTATTTTTTCTAGAAAAATTATTACCCAGGCTTGTTGTCTCAACCAATCCTTCCACATTGGCCTCTCAAATTTCTAGGATTACAGAAATAAACCACCACATTTGACCAAGAATGATTACAATTTTAACATTCCCTTAAGATTTGTGGCAAGTGACAGATGACAAAAAGACAAAATATGTGGCAATGTTGTCTGGTGGCAGGAGAAATGAGTAACAATACTTAATATGTAAAAACAAGGCCAAAACTAGAATTATTTCATTCCTTTGTTTTGATTAAAATAATGTTGCAAACATTATTGTCATAAAATAAAATGTTCCTAAGTGCAGCAGAACTGAGAAGGTAGATAAGGTCATTGAAGGCTTCTCCACACAATCAGTGATTTAAAGGGGAAAATAAAAATGATGTAGGATTGTCAATCAGTAAGAAACACCAGCCATATTTCTCACTACTGTCAAAGAATCAACACCCTAAATACGATCTTGTAAAGAATTGGAGAAGGGCTTCTTATTTACTTTAGAATCATCTCAAGTTTAAAACCAAAACACAAAGTATGACTTGGATTAAACTAGGAATCCTTCCAGAGTATAGATAGAAGGAAGAATCTTTCTGGGTACACTTGTTTTGGATTCCCTTCTTATGAAAAGACTAAACTGAGATTCACCTTCAGAACTGGATAATTAAGAGATGTATGAAATAACCTGCACATTCCAGATACAGTCTTCTCTGAAGCTTGCTCGGCCCACAAGCAGAGGGCAACAGTCACAGATACAGAGTAGACTAAAGAGACACAGGAAGGTGGACAGGATGTCAAACCGTCACCAGAAAAAGTTGTATAAAGGATATGAGAATTGCATTTATGGTTCATTCAATTAATATTAAAGAAAAACATCTGCAGGGAAGAAAATTACAGAAATGTACACTTACAACAAAAATGAGTCATTTCTTCTGAACTTAAAAGTGAAAGAGTTTATGTGAAAGTACTTTGTGAATTTAAAGAAACATGAAATGTTACTTAGCACCTAGATTGGTAGGCACTCAGCTTATACGTTAATTGCATGACAAGTGAAACTACTGAAAACATCTTTATTAGAAATAGTAAGGAAATATATATTTTTCTTAGGTATATATCAGCTTTACATACAGTAATTAAATACCAGAAAAAATTAGGCCTGTTTATAAATATACCTAATTACTTTTGGTACATTTGGATATGTACCCATTAATTTCTGAGTCAATATTCCATTGATAATTTAGACACAATCTTACTTATGGTTAATTGTAACATAGGAATGTTTTTGGTTTTCATTATGTTTTGGTGTTTATTATAAGAAATCCAGTCAACAGTGATGACTTTATGGAAAGTCATCAACTTATCACCCACTTTTCTTATTGCAAAAGCCTTGACTCTGCACCTATGGCTCAAGCAGCTAAGGCGCTGGCCACATACACTTGAGCTGGAGGGTTGGAATCCAGCCCTGGCCCACCAAACAACAATGACAGCTACAACCAAAAAAAAAAAAAAAAAAAAAATTAGCCAGGCTTTGTGGTGGGCGCTTGTAGTTCCAGCTACTTGGGAGGTGGAGGCAGGAGAATCGCTTGAGTCCAAAAGTTGGAGGTTGCTGTGAGCTGTGACCCCAGAGCACTCCACCCAGGGAGTGAGGCTCTGTCTCAAAAAGAAAAAAAATCCTAAGCCTAAGAAATCTCTGATCATTTAGGAATTCAGAATGCCATACACTGCAGTCTCTTCAGAAAAGGGTGCTCTCATATGATTTGCTATCAAACTTTTGTCCAAAACCCAGAGGAAAGAAAGAATATTTACAGGAGTTTGACAGATATTCAATCCATTATTTTATCTTTAGCTAAGCACAGTGGCCCATGTCTGTAAGCCCAAATATTCAGGAGACTGAGAAGGGAGAGTCTTTTGAGGACAATAGTTCAAGACCAGGCACAGCAACATAGCAAGAACTCATCTCTTTAAAAAAATGTTTTTAAGAATTAGGTCAAGGCTGGCTACTGTGGCTCACAACTGTAATTCTAGTACTGTGGGAGGATAAGGGAGGAGAATCACTTAAGCCCAGGAGTTTGAGGTTGCTGTGACCTATGATGCACAGCACTCTATCCAGGGCAACAGAGCGGGACTCTGTCTCAAAAATAAATAAATAAATAAATAATAAAAATAAAAATTAGGTCAGTAGGATGACAGGGATCTATAGACCCAGAAGCTCAGGAGGCCGAGGCAGGAGGATCACTTGAGCCAAAAGTTTAAGGCACAGTAAGCTATGATTGTGCCACTGCTCATCCTGGGCAACAGAATGAGACTCCATCTCCCTAAAGGAAAAATGACAGTGAGGGAAATATACAAGGATCTTCTATTTGATTTCTTCTCTAGTTACAATGACCTTTCCTAATAAGAACAATATTTAAAAAGTAGTAATGCAAGGTATGTTATTATGTCCTTTTTTGTTTTTTTCATTTTTACATACTTTGGTCTTAAATCTGTTAGAAAACATGACTAGTGCTATGAACTTGCTCCCCAGAAAAAATGGGAATCTATTAAAAATGCACTTTCACTTTTACATTTACTTTAATTAGTACACAGACCCCCTGATGATCATCCATGGATTCTAAGGGAGCCAGGGATAGTAATTTTATTAGGACTGGCAGAGAGTAAACAGGTGGGAAGTAAGAGGCTAAGGGTGGAGAGTGGCAACTGAACCATGGCCAGAAACTGTTCCCCCATGGAAACGTACACAATAAGGAACACCTAATGACTGTTAATTGACCTGGGCTCTTTATCAATATATTAGCATAGCATGCATAGAGTTTTCATGAAGGCTTCTAGGATGATGCATGTATACTAACGAAACTGTTATATAACCTAACTTGTTATATAACCTGTGATGTAATCTGTTCTATTACCCCAACCTCTCAATTACCCTAAAGGTGGGAAATGTTAACCAATTCTGTCAGTAGAAAGGCAGGACAAACAAGTGAGCAAGTAAAAGACTGTGTGTGCTTAGACTTCAAGATCTTTCTCCACTAGTGGAGAATGACCCATCTCTCTCTCTGAGACATACTTTTGCTTTGCAATGAATGTTGTGTGTGTGATTGCTTTGTATATATGATCATTCTATCAGCTCAACTTGATTCCAGTACTCATTCTTGACACTGGGAACTGGGGCATCACACAGAACATCCAGACAGACCTAACATTTAGTGCCGAAGCTTGGGAACACCTCTGATGTCTAGAACTCCTTCTAACTCCGGTAAGGTAAGATGACAGTGATGTGTGCTTGTTGAAGGCTGTTTTGCACGTTTGTTGGAGACTGTGTTGTGCATTTGTTGGAGGAGTGTGACAAAGCATCATGATCTTTTATGTCTTGTTATTTCCCTGTATTTGGACCCCCGAGTTTTGAAAATTCTGTGTCTCTCCCTTATCTCACTCATGAGAGTGAAGGTAAATCATAAGTCCCTGTGTATTCCACAGCTTCTCTGATCAAGTCTTTCTTGACTCCTTTTCTAATGTGTTCCAACTATCCTACTCCCTACTTGGAAAGACTGTATTCTGCACATTGCAACATTTGTTTTGCTGTGTTCTATCATTTCTCTGCTAGCCTTTGTGCTTGCTCAGCTGCACCAACCCTAACGTATGAGATTTGGCCACCATTGCCTAATTGGATAGAAGAAAAGAGAGGATGAAAACCTGTACTTATTAATCCTCTGCCTGGTTTATGGGCTTCCCTAACCCTTGTGTTTAACAGAAAACCTGTTCAGGATGGGGGTGATGGCAGGCATCCTGCATGGCTCCCATTTGCAATGCCTCCTTAGCAACTGGAATGAATAAGTAAGAGGGTGTGAAAAGAAAGAAGTGTATTCTGTTTTGTGTCTCATGACTGGAATTTGAAGCGGGGGTGGGGGAGGAAACTGGGTTTGTGTGTGATTTTTAAGTAGGACTAATTTCAGGTATTTTTGGTTTGGTTTCACTGAGTTATGGGCGAAAATGCTCATGTGTTTGACTTTAGGGGGGGCCTTACTAGGGTGCATGTCTTGTTTTTATAGGCTATAGAAAAATGAATTAGTTAAATGTAAATAAAATAGATATTTGTAATGGACAGTTCAAGGTTTCCTGTTTGTTAGGTTTTTGCTAAAATTTAAAGTTACTATAGCTAGAAATTCTGGTCAATGCATGTGACTCTGAATATAGGGTATACCAAGGTGTTAGATGTGCTGTGAAAGAGGCATAAATATGTTTTTATTGAGAAAAATATATATTTTGTCTAATTCAGAGGTTGTTTTAAAGTTGATTCAAAGTATGGATTTGGAGGAAAGGGCAAGACAAAGCGCAAGTAATGTGATGGAAAAGAGATATATAGAGGCTATGAGACTCTGTTTAGATAGAGAAGTAAATAAAATAATTGAAAGGCAAAACACTGAAAAAATTGATTTCATATTTGTATGCTTTTTCTGAGTTGGCAAGGTCTTTGCAATAATAGATGTAAAGATAAAAACAAGCAAAAGTATCACTGTATTTTACTATATAAAACCTTAAAACATTTTATATCAAAGTTACCTTAAAACAAATGAGTAAAAATGTCAGCATTTATTATAAGCAGTTATTATCATCAAATAAAAAATCATTTAAAAGCAGTTTAAAAGACAAAACGTACTTAATAAAACAAATACTCTAGAAATACAAAAGTTAATTCACAAATAAAATTACAAATATTGCAAATGTTTACTATAAGTAGCAATCATAGAAATATACATTTTAAAAATAAGATGATATTGCCATCCTTTATCACTAGTTAGTAATGTAAAGAAGGATAAAATATAGCATCAGAGAGAAAATGGGTTAATGTGCACTCTGAGTGAAATGGGTTAATACTGCTAAGAGAAAAATTTAGACATATATCTTGCCATCTATATATTTACATCTATCCAAAATTACCTTTAATGAGCTAATGAGATAATGTCCTATTATTAATATCTCAGCCATTTGAAACCAAGTTCAAAATTTTGAGCTTAATTATATTTTTTAAATTATCTACAATAAATATTTTAGTAATTGTGCAACTAAAAGAAAAAAAATTAAAAAGTGTCCAGTTCCCATCAAAGTTACTAAATTGAAAGCAAGGTTTAACACTTCCTTGTGTATTTGAATCAATGCAGTGTACTCCAAGGCCATGATCAGAATCCTCAGAACTTGTTCCTTAGCTCTAAAATCATAACACTGTTAATAAGCTTCCTTCATGTCATCATAATAGCTGGTCAGCTTATGGCTAAGAACTATGCAATGATCCCTGATGAATAGAGAGCCATAAAAGGATCTTGTTTGCAAGGGAAATACTTGAATCAAAATAGTAGTCCTGCTTTTTAAAATCATTGGAATTAAGCTGAGCATACTGCTAAGCATTGTAAATAAAAGATACTTTAGCTCTTTTAGCAATGAGAAGCAAATGAACCACTGTCTAACAAAAGACTTAACTAGCTGGACATGAGCAAGTGGTTTGGGGATCTATGAGGGAAGATACTATAGTTAATGAACCAGTAGGGAGATGCTGTATATTTGTCCAAAAATTTCAAGAACAGATGGGGCTTCTTTTGGTTAGAACTGTTCATTTATGGATCTACTAAAAACAAAGATATTTTTGTACTCTCCCTAGGGAAAGCAGGGAAGGGTATATATATTATTTGTATTTATTTATTCATTTGTATGCTGGTTCATTTAATATGTATTGAGAATACTCTAAATACCAAATCTTGGACCAATGGCTATGAAAAAAATTAAAAGTTATTAGAAATTACTTCTGGAAACCAAAAGCATTATTCAATATTATTGTACTAAATTTCATTTCTGAGCATTATACTAGTGTTTATCTTCTTTGAAAGGTTCAATTAGCACACAGTATTTATTTTTTGTTTATTTGATACAGGCAATGCAAATGTACATGTAGATTAATCCATTAAATTCAGCCTCAGACAAGAAAAATATTTTTTTTGTTGTTCAAATAGCCCTGTGACTATTGCCGTTTTCTCTCCCTTTACCCTGTGGTTCAAGGTACTCACACTAGTCTCTGGCTCCAGATTATGGCTTTACATCCTCTAGATTTGATTCCTCAAGCAAACAAACACCAGCCTCCTGAACAACATTCTCAACTAGTTCTCAAGGGTTTATATTGTTTAGGTCAACAAATGTATCTCTATAAAGAAACTATGCCTGTAGAACTTAAGATGTCTATTTTTTAAGCCATCAAGTTAACACACTCCAACAATTGAGTACATCCAATCAATTATGTCACTTAGGTTGACAAAAATAGCAGAATCAACTGGGCTCATATATTATGATCAGAATAAACTGTCATTTCTTATTTATGACTTTTCTATTGTCAAATCACTTAATTGTTATGTATTAGAGATGGAAAATGTGTCACACTGTGAAAAAAGCATTTTTATGAATCAAACCTAATAGCCACATTGAGAATAAAATTTGACACACCCATAAGAATAATTAGTTTTGTTACTTCTTGTATTCATCTATTTTCCATAGATCTTTCCTTTGAATTGAGCAATTAAGATGCATTTCTCTCACAATTTTCTTTAAAAATACTCTAATAAGAACATAGGTAGATAAAAATATATATTTGTGTGTATATGTTTTAGCCACATAAATACATACTAAGTTTTATAATAATGTTTTTAAATTCTAGGAGTCTTGTGGTTAAATCTTTGGAAAAGAGATAACGGACCTCTATAAAGAAATTACAGAATCCTAAGAAAAGAAATAGCAAAAGATATTAACAAATGCAAGAACAAACCATGCTCATGGCTGGAAAGAATCGACATTGTTAAAATGTCTATACTTTCCAAAGAAATCTACAGATTCAATACAATCCTCATTAAAATCCCAACATCATACTTTAAAGAACTGGAAAAAAACATTCTTTGTTTTGTATGGAACCAGAAAAAGCTCTGTATAGCGAAGGCAATTCTTAGTAATGAAAACAAAGCTGGTGGCATCCACCTACCAGACTTTAGGCTGTACTCTGAGGCCATAGTGATCAACACAGCATGGTATTGGCACAAAAATAGAGACATAGACACCTAGAACAGAAAAGAAAACCATGAGATGAAGCTAACAACTTACAGCCACCTAATCTTTGATAAACCAAGCTAGAATATACACTGGGGGAAAGAATCCCTATTCAGCAATTGGTGCTGGAAGAACTGGATAACAACATGTAAGAGACTGAAACTGGACCTGAACCTTTCACCACTCACTAAAATTAATTCAAGATGGTTAAACCTAAGACATGAAACAATAAAAATCTTTGAAGAAAGTGGCAGGGGGGAGAAACACTTGAAGGTATTGGTCTGGGAAAAGACTTTATGAAGAAGACTTCAGCACAATTGCAACAACAGGAAAAATTAACAAATGAGACTTAAATAAACTGAATTCTGTATAGCTAAGGAGACAACAACCAAAGTAAATAGACAGTCATCAGAATGGGAAAAAAATATTTGGATATTATGAATCAGACAAAAGCTTGATAGCTAGGATCTATAGAGAACTCAAATTAAGCATCATAAAAAGAGCCAACAACCCCTTATATCAATGGGCAAGAGAGACGAATAGAACTTTCTCTAAAGAAGACAGATAAATGGCTAACAAACATATGAAAAAATACCCATTGTTCCTAATTATCAGAGAAATGCAAATCAAAACCACCCTGAGATAATATCTCACCCCAGCAAGAATGGCCCATATTACAAAGTCTAAAAGCTGCAGATGCTGTCGTGGATGTGGAAAGGAGGGAACACTTTTACACTGGTGCTGGGAACTGCAAACTAATTCAGTCTTTTTTGGAGGGAAGTATGGAGAGTCCTCAAAGAACTCTAACTAGACCTCCATTTGATCCTGCAATCCCATTAATGGGCATCTACCCAGAAGAAAAAAATATGCTTTTATCATATGGACATTTGCACTAGACTGTTTATCACAGCTCGATTTACAATTGCCAAAATGTGGAACCAATCTAAATGCCCACAACCCAAGAATGGATTAACAAGTTGTGGCATATGAATACCATGGAATATTATTCAGCCACTAAAAAAGATGGACACTATACATCTTTTGTACTAACTTGGATGGAAGCAGAACACATTCTTCTTAGTAAAGCATTACAAGAATGGAGATGCAAGAATCCAATGTACTCAATTTTGATATAAGGACAATTGATGACCTAGTACATGGTGGGGGGTGGGGAAATGGGGGAGCCAAGTAAGGGAAGGAGGGAGGGGGTTGGGAGATCACAGTGTTTGGCACACCTCTTGGGAGGAGGAACACATTCATAGAGGGACTTTGCCTGACAAATGCAATTAGTGTAATTTTGCACTAATTTGTAATTCTTTGTACCCTCAATGAATCCACACAATAAAAAATAATAATATTTTAAGTTAAAAATGGCATACACTAACATATATGTGAAAGTTATCTGTTATGAGGGGCAACATTACTTCCTACTTTTCATATTTCCATGTAGAAAGATGATATCTTTCTCTTATATCCTTTAGATTCTTGCTTACAGAAAAAATCTGATAGAGTTTTCTCAATTGGGTGAAGTCCATAGTTATTAAAAGTCCATAAGCACTAATGCTTCTGTCTCTATTTGTCTGTCTTCATTCAGGACATGAGATGGTTATCTCCAGGAAGAGTTCTATCAAGATTTTATGGATTAAAAGAAGAGGTATCAACCTTTTAAAATACGCAACATTCTAAATTAGGCTATTTACTTTGTGATGAGAATTGGTATAATAAAGTTGCATTTCTTGAAAATTTATTTCAGTGTTTGAATACTCTTTTAATAAGAGTATGCAGGGAAATCATGAAAATATTCCCACATCTACAGATAAAATTAATGCTTTCAGAGAAAAATTACTGCCCTGGAAGGAATAGATTAAAAGAGAATATGCAGTAGAAATGTTTGAACCAGTAAAAAGGTATAATCTGGATAAAAAATCTTATTTAATAAATTTTACAAACTTTACATTTATTGTACATAAATTTTGAAAAATATTTTTCTGCACTTATACTTGACATAATGTCTCCAGGTTAGATGAGGAAATCCCTTTGTTTTAAGTGCATCATCAAATTTAAATATTACAGAAGAGGAAGAGTAAACAGAAATAAGAAATGACAGAGAATTGCAATTAAAATACTCAACAACAGATATTACAATTTTTCTTATTTATTTCTCAAGGGTGAATTTCCAAGTATTACCAAAAAAGCAATGGCAATACTTCTTTCATTCTCAAATCATATTTATGTGGAACAAGCTTTTCTGAAATACATAATGTTAAAAACAAAAATCTCTCGTGGCTTGAATCCTTGGAAGAAGATTTAAGAGTATGCCTGTCTAAAATTCACCTTTCAAAGAAGATATTCTAACAAAAAAAGGTCAAGCTTAGGTATCTCATTAAATGTTAAATTATAATAAACAATAAATAAATAAATATATGTTTCTTAAAAATTTTAATTATTTTTTATTACAAATTATAACAAATTGTTTCATCTTATTTTTTGGCTATGATGGTACGTCTTACTTGTGTTAATAAATAAAGCAAAAAAGATACTTTTTTTTACCTTTTTGTTTTGATCAACATAATTTAAGTGTGCCGTGAAAGTATAAGTATAAATTCAAGTGTGCTGTGAGATAAAAAAACGTTGAAAAACACTGGTTTCTACTGAGGGCACAGGAAGGATAGGGAGTAAAAAGTATCAATAAGTCCATTTAATGCTGTATCTAAGACATGTTGCTGACCTAGATTGCATAAAAGAGCAAACACTTAACTTCGCTTAGTCTAACTCTATTTCTCTGTCACTGGCTCCAAACTTGAGCAATGTCTATTGGTGGTTTCCAACCTCAACGGTGTTAATGAAATGTTTAAGTACTCATTGCCTTACCAATGATATTAATGATTTCTGGTTATTTGTAGGGAAAGACCACATAACCTCAAAACTGTAAAGATCCATGGAGACAGACGCAAATGCTATCTATAAACAGAATGCTTGTTATGTGACCACTTTTGCAACCCAGAAAGACTTATTCAGTTATACTGAATTTTTCCCCAAGCTTTCCTTTTCCTACTCAGTAATTTCAGCATATTGTGCCATTTTCTTTAGTTTTTCTGCAAAAGTATCTGGGAGCAACAAAATGAATCTTAAAAGCTTTAGACTTGTATTTTGTTTTCATATAACAAATTTTAAATGATGGTATAATGTGAAATTAGAATTGCTTAGTAAACAAAGATTTCTTTCAAGTCTATGGCCCTTTTTTCCCCCTTAGGTTAGAACACAGCCACCTGGTTTTATCCAGGATGCAGGTATAGAAAATGAAGTATATGGAAATACTCAGCATTTTTATTCAATATCAATTTCAGCGAATGACCGTAAACATGAGGCTACAATTCTAAGATTGTTTAGTGTAGAAAAATATAAAACATTTCATAATGACTGAAGTAAGGTTTTACTCTACAATGATTGTTTTGCTATTTTGAGCACATCCTAAGAGCATTTTTCTTTGTCACTCTGTGCTGTTTGCCACTTGTTATTTTAAGTTAGAACTAAATATTTTGTAAATATGAAAGTATTTGATGTATAGAACAATTGAGCTCAAAAAGTTTTGTAAATTCTAGTCCTCAAATTTATTTTCCAGACACTCCCCGGAAAGATTCTTTCAAATCTATTTCCTTTCACAAACCAACCATGCAACTTTAGTCATGCTGAATAAGGATAGAAATACAGAAGGAAATCAGCTATGTGGACTTCAAACAGTTATCAACAGCAATAGCCTGCTTAGCAAATAGGAAAGAGTTATAAAAAGGTTTTTCCAGGGATGGGGGTTCTTATAAAATAAATTTTTGTTTTGCAAAATTGCTTATTTCAAAGATTCTATTATAATTCATAAGCCATGACTATTGAAATAGGTGAACAGTATTCCTGATGTTCTTTATGATACATAGTTAATAACTCTGACACAAGTAGGATAAGTCAAGATGCTCAGAGGTAGATAAAGAGGGAGAGGTATTTTAATGGTATTCCTCTTTACGTGCTATTCTTTTTTTTTTATTATTGTTGGGGATTCATTGAGGGTACAAGAAACCATGTTACACTGGTTGCATTTGTTAGGTAAAGTCCCTCTTACAATCGTGATTTGCCCCCAAAAGGTGTGGCACACACCAAGACCTCACCTCCCTCGCTCCTTCCCTCTCTCTGCTCTTCATTTCCCCACCCCTCCCTCATTCTTTCTCTCTCTGCTCTCCCCTTCCCTCACCCCCACTGTGTCAATAATTGTCATTAATTGTCCTCATATCAAACTTGATTACATGGGATTCATGCTTCTCCACTCTTGTGATGCTTTACTAAGACTAATGTGTTCCACTTCCATCCAGGTTAATACAAAGGCTGTAAAGTCTCCATTTTTTTTAATGGCTGAATAGCATTCTATAGTATACCATATACCAACATATACCATAGCTTGTTAATCCATTCCTGGGTTGGTGGACATTTAGGTTGTTTCCACATTTTGGCAATTGTAAATTGAGCTGTAATAAACAGTCTAGTGCAAGTGTCCTTATGATAAAAGGATTTTTTTCCTTCTGGGTAGATGCCCAGTAATGGGGTTGCAGGATCAAATGGGAGATCTAGCTTGAGTTCTTTGAGAGTTCTCCATACTTCTTCCAAAAAGGTTGTATCAGTTTTCAGTCCCACCAGCAGTATAAAAGTGTTCCCTTCTCTCCACATCCACACCAGCATCTGCAGTTTTCAGATTTTGTGATGTGGGCCATTCTCACTGGAGTTAGATGGTATCTCAGGGTGGTTTTGATTTGCATGTCTCTAATAATTAGGGATGAAGAGCATTTTTTCATATGTTTGTTAGCCATTCATCTGTCTTCTTTAGAGAAGGTTCTACTCATGTCTCTTGCCCATTGAAATATGGGATTGTTGGCTTTCTTCATGTGGATTAATTTGAGTTCTCTATAGATCCTGGATATCAAGGTTTTGTCTGATTCAAAATATGCAAATATCCTTTCCCAATGGGTAGGATGTCTATTTGCTTTGGTTGTTGTCTCCTTAGCT
>CAUYON010153375.1:0-12917 GCA_963573935.1 Arctocebus calabarensis | reverse complement strand
GAACACACGCAACCACTTGCCAGATCTCCACTGCTTTTGCCTTCCTCAGGGGGGTCCAGAAGTCTCACGCTGTCTCCCTGTGTCCCCAAAGAGATGTTTCTGGGCAGATCTCACCAGCCAGAGATGCCTGAAGTCTTCTCTCCCCAGTCTCACCGAGCCCAGTTGCAAGGAAGCTGTTACTCGGCCACCATCTTGGCTCCTCCTCCCTGCCCCGCTATTTTTTATAGATGAGGTCTAGCTCTGGTTTAGGCTGATTTTGAACCTGTGCCCTCAAACAATCTATCCAGCTCGGCCTCCCAAGTGCTGGGATGACAGGTGTGAGCCACTGTGCCAGATGAACACCCCTATTCTTTTCATTGAAAAACATGAGGAGGGCGGTGCCTGTGGCTCAGTGAGTAGGGCGCCAGCCCCATATACCAAGGGTGGCGGGTTCAAACCCGGCCCTGGCAGAACTGCAACAATAAAATAGTCAGGCGTTGTGACAGGCGCCTGTAGTCCCAGTTACTCGGGAGGCTGAGACAATAGAGTCGCCTAAGCCCAGGCGCTGGAGGTTGCTGTGAGCCATGAAGCCATGGCACTGTACCAAGGGCAACAAAGTGAGACTCTGTCTCTAAAAATACAAACAAAAAAACAAGGAAAACATGGGGAGCGGTGCCTGTGTCTCGGTGGGTAGGGTGCCGGCCCCAAATACTGAGGGTGGCAGGTTTGAACCCAGCCCTAGCCAGCTAAAACAGCTGTGACAACTGCAACAACGGGCATTGTGGTGGGTGACTATAGTCCCAGCTACACGGGAGACTGAGGCAAGAGAATCGCTTAAGCCTAGGAGCTTGAGGTTGCTGTGAGCTATGATGCTGTGGCACTCTATTGAAGGTAACAAAGTGAGACTCTGTCTCAAAAAAAAGAAAAATTTCTCAGGGGGACATGAGATATGTGAAAGTGCCAGTGAAGAGGAGAAGACACAGCAAACTCCACGATGGAAAGTCACAGGTTTTAACTTCACTCTGTATAAATACCACTGGTATTTTTCATCTGTAGTAGTAACATACACAAATGGTTTCCACCTGAATGGTCAGGACGCTGTAGACTTAGTTATCTGACACCCTCTGTTACCAAGTACTCCACTGTAAATGCCAGTCAAATTACAAACTTGGCCTCTTTTGTTCATAAGGTGGTACTTTGTAGACATACAAAACGTGACATTATCAGAAATCCCCTTGTATACGTAGGGATCATGGCAAAACCTGCCTTTTTCTCTTTTTGGCTTCATTGAAAGATTAACTCACCATTGTGGTAGTTTTTAAATTTTGTGTGTGTGTGTTTGTAATTGTGGTAGATTAATAAGAGAAAGGTTGGGCGGTGCCCGTAGCTCAATGGGTGGAGCACCAGCCACATACACTAAGGCTGGTGGGTTCAAACCCACCCCAGACCAGCTAAAACAACAACAGCAAAAAAAAAAAAAAAAAAAATAGCTGGGCTAAGGCTGTGGCTCAAGCAGCTAAGACCCCACATACACCTGAGCTGGTGGGTTCAAATCCAGCCCTGGACCCACGAAACAATGACGACTGCAACCAAAAAATAGGCAGGCATTCTGCTGGGTGCCTGTAGTCCCAGCTACTTGGGAGGCAGAGGCAGGAACCTTACTTGAGCCCAGGAGTTGGAGGGTGCTGTAAACTGTGATGCCATGGCACTCTACCCAGGGCCACAGCTTGAGGCTCTCTATAAAAAGAAAAAGAAAAAATAGCTGGGCATTATGGGAGACGCCTGTACTCCCCACTACTTCGGAAGCTAGGGAAGAGAATTGCTTGAGCCTAAGGGTTGGAGGTGACTATGAGCTGTGACGCGATGCCACTCTACCCATGGAGACAGCTTGAGACTCTGTCTGAAAAAATAAATAAATACACAAATAAGAAAAAGGTTTAATTCTAAATACCATGTTATGTGTGGAAGCACATGAATGGTTACCCGTAGATTCGGTGATGATCAGAGACTTTTACAGATGCCTTTTGGAAGGGAAGGGGGAGAATGTGGAAAGTGTAGGTAGAAGTGGTTGCTAGGGGAGAGTGTGTGTAGATGGGTGGAAACAGATTTATCTGTAGATTAACCTCAGAGATAGGTATCCTCCTTCAAATGATCTTGGCATCAGATCTATTACCATGTAACAAGGAAGTCAGCAGCCCGTTTTGATTCCCAATCAGGTTACTCAGGTTTTATGTAGATATTAAAAAGGCCTCTTCCAATGCTTCCTGATCATGACTGGCCTTTATTTATTTCTTTATAATTTATTTATTTTTTTTTTTAGAGACAGAGTCTCACTTTATTGCCCTTGGTAGAGTGTCGCGGCATCACAGCTCACAGCAACCTCTAACTCCTGGGCTTAGGTGATTCTCTTGCCTCAGCATCCCGAGGAGCTGGGACTACAGGCGCCCACCATAATGCTCAGCTATTTTTTTGTTGCAGTTTGGCCGGGGCTGGGTTTGAACCCGCCACCCTCGGTATATGGGGCCGGCACCCTATCCACTGAGCCACAGGTGCCACCCCTTGACTGGTCTTTAATTGAAAATATTCTTTATACCAAGTGTGAGGCCTAAGTGGGCCTAGGATAAGGCAGATAAGTTCAGGCCTACACTATGATGAAAAAATATCAGTTAACTCCTGGCAAATTTCCAGACCGCAAGTTTTCAAAAAAGAAATGAAATAAGTCTAATTCACCCCCAAGATAAATGAGACAGTACTAATTGTTTTCTTACTTCTAGTTCACTCACTCCCAGTTTTTTGCTTGGCTAACTCCCTGGGAAACCAACCAATTGTCCTTGGACCAACCTTTAAATAAAACCAGGTGGAGAAAATACTGAGACAAAGATGTATGAAACCAATATGTATACAGGGTGTATGACATACAGCTAAGTAACCCCCCTTCTGTACAGTGCTTGCTTGCTATCCTACCCTGATGCACCTAGACAGCCTGCATGCCAACCAGGATGCAGACCAGGCCCTTAGAACCCAACCCCTTGGGCACTACCTGTGACTCATCGAGTAGGGCACTGGGCCCATATACCGAAAGTGACGGGTTCGAACCCAGCTTGGGCTGAACTGCAAAACAGAAAAATAGCTAGGTGTCGTGGCGGGCGCCTGTAGTCCCAGCTATTCGGGAGGCTGAGGCAAGAGAATTGCCTAAGCCCAGGAGGTGGAGGTTGCTGTGAGCTGTGTGACGCCATCGCACTCTACCAAGGGTGATAAAGTGAGACTCTGTATCTACCAAAAACAAAAAACCCTAACCCCTTAAACACTTGGAGCTGCTCTCAAAAACACCATGTTGGGACACTGAGGCAGTCGCCAAGCAGCTCTTCAATAAAGGGAGCTGAACATTCATTCTGATATGAATTCAACTTGTTTGGCAGGGCAGACTTTGTGGAACTCCTGGGCACAACACAGAGTCATATTTGGGGGTGAAATTTCCCTAGCTCCTTCATGTCCCTCAACTGGAACTTCCCTACAAGTTTCACATGTTAAGTAAGAGCTGAGTTGGAGGCTCGGCGCCTGTAGCTCAAGCGGCTAAGGCGCTAGCCATGTACACCTGAGCTGGCGGGTTTGAATCCAGCCAGGGCCGCCAAACAACAATGACAGCTGCAACCAAAAAATGGCTGGGTGTTGTGGCGGGCGCCTGTAGTCCCAGCTACTTGGGAGGCGGAGGCAGGAGACTCGCTTGAGCCCAGGAATTGGAAGTTGCTGTGAGCTGTGATGCAATAGCACTCTATCCAAGGGTGACAGTCTCAAAAAAAAAAAAAAAAAGAACTGAGTTGACTCCTGGGGAGAAAGAGTGGTAGGTTATTAATCTAGTCATAAGATGTTTGAAAAGAGACACAAGAACATAAAGTAGAATGAGAATAAATAAGCAGAAAAGAAGAGCTGTAGTGGAAGATACAAGGGAGAATGGAGTAGATTGAGGCAAAAGTGAGTGAAAATCACCCAGCATCTAATGTATTTTATTTCTAAAAGTGGAGTGTGCTTACATGAAGAAGTGAGGAAATGTGACTATTGTGGTTTTTAAAAGGTAAAGAATATAGATATAAATGAGGTTTCTTTCTTTTTTTTTTTTTTTTGAGACAGAGTCTTATCATAGTAGAGTGCTGTGGCATCATAGCTCACAGCAAACTTAAACTCTTGGGTTTAAGCAATTCTCCTGCCTCAGCCTCCCAAGTAACTGGTACTACAGGCATCAGTCACAAAGCCTGGCTATTTTGTTTTTGTTTTTGGAGTTGCCATTGTTGTTCAGCAAACTTGGGCCGGGTTCAAACCTACCTGCCCTGGTATATTTGGCTGGTGCCCTGACCACTGAGTACAGGCACCAAGGCATAAATTAGGTTTCTTTTTTCTTTTTTTTTTTTTTTGAGACAGAGCCTCAAGCTGTCACCCTGGGTAGAGTGTCGTGGCATCACAGCTCACAGCAACCTCCAACTCCTGGGCTCAAATGAGTCTCCTGCCTCTGCCTCCCAAGTAGCTGGGACTACAGGCACCTGCCACAACGCCCAGCCATTTTTTGGTTGCAGCCATCATTGTTGTTTGGCGGGTTCAGGTTGGATTCGAACCCGCCAGCTCAGATGTACATGGCTGGCGCCTTAGCCCGTTGAGTCACAAGCGCTGAGTCAAATTAGGTTTCTTGATCTGTGATCTTGGCAAAAGCTGTCTACTTTATGAAGTTGGCTACTTCAGGGCCTGGGGTCTTTACTTTCAGTTCAACTCCTGTACGCATCATCCTTTAATTCTCACTGCCATGAGAACTCCAGTTTGCCATGTCTGACAATCCTGAAATACAGGATTTCTTTTCCGTTTTCCTGACAGCATAGGTGATTGGTTAGGAGTATTTTATAAAGGCATCTGAAATGACGTGACAGCACATGTCTTCTAAGATCATTGATGTACATGTGATCTCTTGATCAAATGGGCTGACAAGACCTGTCAGTTGGTGGAGGCCATGTTCTAGTCACCTGTTGATAATATAATTCCAGCGTATTAGTATCTCTATGTAGCTAGTCACCATATAGAACTGTTCATTTAAAACCCCATGGTGTGGACTCGGCACCTGTGGCTCAAAAGGCTAAGGCACCAGCCATGTACACCTGAGCTGGTGGGTTCGAATCCAGCCTGTGCCCGCCAAACAACAATGACAACTAAAACAAACAAACCAAAAAAAAAAAAAAAAAGAAAAGAAAATAGATGGGCAATGTGGCAGGTGCCTGTAGTCCCAGCTACTGGGGAGGCTGAGGCAAGAAAATTACTTAAGCCCACAAGAAAGAGGTTGCTGTGAGCTGTGATGCCAGAGCACTCTACCAAGGGTGACATAGTGAGACTCCATCTCAAATAAATAAGTAAATAAATAAATAAATGAAAAATAAATCTCCATGTTGTTCAGTCAGTACAAAAATAGGGTTATATGTGCCAGGTAGGCATGGGGTGACAGAACACTGTTTATAAAGGGTTAACCTATGTCTTTGTGTGTGTGTGTGTGTGTGTGTGTGTTTGAGAGAGAGAGAGAGAGAGAGAAACAGAGACAGAGTTTCACTTTGTCACCCTGAGTAGAGTGCTGTTGTGTCATAGCTCACAACAACCTTGAGTTTTGGTTTCAAACAATCCTCTAACTTCACCCTCCCAAGTAGCTGTAACTACCATGACGCCTGGCTAATTGTTTCTATTTTTACTAGAGATGGGGTCTGCTCTTGCTCAGGCTGGTCTCAAACTCCTGAGACTACCAGGAGTAGCTGGGACTATCAAGACACCAGCTAATTGTTTCTATTTTTAGTAGAGGTGGGGTGTGCTCTTGCTCAGGCAGGTCTCAAACTCCTGAGCTCCAGCAATCCATCTGCCTCGGCCTCGCTGAGTGCTAGGATTGCTTCTGGCTATTTAAGCCCAGTATTTTGACAGATTTTTTTCAAAATCATTTTTCTTTTTATATTTTTACATTTTATTTGCCCTGAGAATTGGGAATGACATGGGTTATAACATTTAAATAAATACCCTGAGTCATGGCAAGCAAGTGGTTTAAAATGAGTCCCGTGATTTGATTCAATGCATAAAGGAATATTAAAACAGGAGATAATCTCAGTTACTGTTTTCTTTCTTTCTTTCTTTCTTTTTTTTTTTTTTGAAGAGACAGAGTCTCACTTTATTGCCCTTGGTAGAGTGCCATGATGTCACACAGCTCATAGCAACCTCCAACTTCTGGGCTTAGGTGATTCTCTTGCCTCAACCTCCTGAGTAGCTGGGACTACAGGTGCCCGCCACAATGCCTGGCTATTTTTGCAGTTCGGCAGAGGCCTGGTTTGAACCCGCCACCTTCAGTTAATGGGGCCAGAGCCCTACTCGACGAGCCACAAGAAAACCGTTACTGGTTTTCTTAACCACTCTTGTAGTATCAAGACATTTAGTCTATTCATTAAATGGCATTTAGTCTATTCATTAAACAATAAAGAGTGAGAAAAGATTAAATCTGTAAAATCAATTTGTAGTGTCAAAAATGGATAGTTTGAGTTTTGAAGGGGCAATTTCCTCCAGAGATTTGATGAGACTTACAAACAATGCACTTGGAAATACATATATATATATTTTTTTTCTTTTTTCTTTTTGTAGAGACAGAGTCTCACTTTATTACCCTGGATAGAGTGCCATGGCGTCACACAGCTCACAGCAATCTCCAATTCCTGGGCTTAGGTGATTCTCTTGCCTCAGCCTCCTGAGTAGCTGGGACTATAGGCGCCTGCCACAACACCCAGCTATTTTTCTGTTTTTTGCAGTTTGGCCGAGGCTGGGTTTGAACTCACCACCTTCTGTATATGGGACTGGTGCCCTACTCAATGAGCAACAGGGGCCGCCCCCCCACCTTTTTTTTTTTTTTTGCTTAATCATTCCCTGTTCGCACTTATTTCTGTGTATTGGAAGATAAGTGCAAGTCAAAAAGTTAAGAGAAAAGGGGACAATTAATTAATTAATTATTAATTTAAAAAATTCCGACTTTATCTTTTATTTTATTTTATTTTTGAGACGGAGCCTCACTCTACTCGCCGTCAGTAGAGTGCAGTGATGTCACAGCTCACTGCAGTCTCGAATTTGGGGGCTCAAATGATTGTCTTTCCTCAGCCTCCCAAGTAAACAGAAATTTCTGCAAATTTCTGAAAGTTGAAGTTTACATTTTATGAAGTATATTTAACCACTGTTTATTTGGTTTTTCTTAATGTAGACATTTATTTAATGTCGACATTTGAAGCTTTATTTTAGACATATTTTAGTTTCTGTTACTATTTAAGACAGGATTAAAACTTCTGTTGAAAAAAAAACTCAAGAGTTTAAAACATAAATCTGTGGTATCTTGGAATCTGAGACAGAACTTACCAAAATGCTTCAGTTGGAGTGAGACAGTGAACAGGTTGTCAGGTACCTGACTTGGACTATTGGTGCTTGTGCTCTGTTTGTTTCTGGGAGTCTTTGGATGTTCTATTTCAGATTTCACTTTTGATAAAAATTAAATGAGAGAGAGCTTAATTGAGCAAAGAGTATTTCACAAACTGGTCAGTTGAATTAGAAGTTGTTTGGAGAGACTCTAATGTTGAGAAGTTGTATGGACAGAAAAGACAAAGTGAACTATAAAAACAGTTAAATTGGCTACAGCTCAGTATTTATCTCACTTAAATACAGTTTGAATCAGCAGGCTGTTTTTGATTGGCTAAAATTCTATGATCCACCCAGAGAAGAAAGAGTAGAAAAGAGTAAAGATGAATAAAGTAAACTTCATTGAGGAAAAACAGATGAAATTTTTATCTTGTAAGTGAAACTATTAAGCCTGAATCACGGTTATAACCTAACTAAAGATGTAAGAAGTATTTTAAGAGGTGGAGAATACTTTTTACAAGATCTAGAAAAGAGGCTTGGCACCCATAGCTCAGTGGTTACAGAGCTCACCACATGCCCTGAGCCTGGTGGGTTTGAACCCTGCCTGCGCCTGCTAGACAACAATAACAACAACAACAACAACAAAATGGCCAGGCATCGTGTTGGGCTCCTGTAGTCCCAGCTACTCGGGAGGCTGAAGCAAGAGCATTGCTTGAGTCTAAGAATCTGAGATTGCTGTGAGCTGTGACTCCACAGCAGTCTACTGAGGGTGACATAGTAAGACTCTGTATCAAAAAAATAAAAAAAATCTACAACGAAAGGCATTACTAGTCATGACTAAGAGGTAAATTATAATTTTGTTCAGTCATATTTTTTAGGGTCCCAGCTTGTCAATTAATCATGTATATATAAATATTTAAAAGTCTCATATATCTCTATAGAATATAGGAAAGTCAAACTCATGCATAAAAGGGAAAAGAACTAATGAATATTGTAAGTTATAAATATAATTTTTTTGACAAAGTCTCAAAATTTAGAATTTTTTTTTAAATCCATTTTTGGTCATTAATCCCAATGTTATATTTATTCCAAAGGCAACTCAATGTAATGCCTCTTTATAAGGCCCTTTTCATAGAAAAGGCCTTTCCTAAGATTCCTAAAAATTGACATTCAGAAATAGACTTCTAATAGAATTGACAATGAGAAAAGACTTTACTCTTCAGAGCTTGACATGTTTGGTACACCACTATGCTGTTTAGAATTTTGTGTGTTAGCTCGGCGCCTGTGGCTCAACGGGCTAAGGCACCAGCCACGTATACCTGAACTGGCGGGTTCGAATCCAGCCCAGGCCTGCCAAACAAGAATGACGCTGCAACCAAAAAATGGCCGGGCATTGTGGCAGGTGCCTGTAGTGCCAGCTACTTGGGAGGTGGAGGTAGGAGACTCACTTGAGCCCAGGAATTGGAGGTTGCTGTGAGTTGTGATGCCACAGCACTCTATCCAGGGTGACAGCTCGAGGCTCTATCTTAAAAAAGAAAAAAGAAAAAAAAAAAGAATTTTGTGTGTCCTGGACCCCAGTCTTTCCAGATCAGCCCCCCAGACATGTTACTGACAAAACACACGTCCTGGATGGAGGAACCTGAGGAGAGATCTCCCTCTCAGTCACAAAGTCAAGCTCAGAGACATAAAACTTGACTAGAGGAAAACCTCAAATGGCTTTGTTTTCTGGGACTCAAAACAAAGTGTCTTAAAAGACCCTGGATTAGGCTTCACAACCGTAGCTCAGCAGTTAGGGTGCCAGCCACATACACCTAGGCTGGCAGGTTTGAACCTGACACAGGCCTGATGAAAACAACAATGGCAACTATAACAAGAGCAAAACCAATAGCCAGACATCGTGATGGGTATCTGTAGTCCCAGCTTCTTGGGAGTCTAAGGCAAGAGAATATTTTGAGCCCAAGAGTTTGAGGTTGCTGTGAGCTGTGACTCCATGGCCCTCACCTGAGGGCTACATAAGACAGTCTCAAAAAAAAAAAAAAAACATGGCGGCCCCTGTGGCTCATCAAGTAGGGTGCCTGCCCCATATACAAAGGAGGTGGGTTCAAACCCGGCCTCAGCTGAACGTCAAAACAGAAAAATAGCCGGCATTGTGGCAAGCACCTGTAGTCCCAGCTACTCAGGAGGCTGAGGGGATAGAATCACTTAAGCTCAGGAGTTGGAGGTTGCTGTGAGCTGTGTGATGCCACAGCACTCTTCCGAGGGCAATAAAGTAGAAACTCTGTCTCTACAAAAAAATAAATAAATGAAATAAATAAATAAAGAGAGAACTTACTGCTTACCTGACTAGTCAGAACCATGTAACTGGCTAGTATACAGGACCGGACCAGTTTGAACATCAGGCTGATGGGGAGCTAGGCCCGAGTTCCACTCCATGGTAACCCTCTTTAGACAAAATGACAAGGAAAGATAAGTGACAAAACAAAAATAAGTCATAATAATAACAGTAATTAGAATCTATTTCTGAGAGGAGATGGAATCAAACAACCTGAATATTTATACCCCACAAAGTTCCTAAAAATATGCCAACACCAGAGTCGCTTACAAGATTAGGCACCGACAAAAATGTTTATCTCATTAATCTTAAATATGGAAAGGGCAAGCATATTTTACCATCTGCGTAACCAGAGCCAACAGAAAGAAAAACATTGAGTCTGACTGGTAAGTAAACCATCTCACCATGTGCCAGCTGGACAGAGTTTGACTCTTCCAGCTTCAACTTTTGGCTTTCAGTAGAGTAGAGTGGGTGTGAGAAGCTGCTAACTATGTGAACCTGTAGGGATCACAGGGAAACCTGCCTTTTCCCCTTGGTTAGTTCACAGAAAGATAAACTCAGAATTATGGAAAATTAGTAAGAGAAAGGTTTATTTCTAAATATGCCGATGGGGGAACGACAAGAATGGTTACCTGAAGTCTCAGTGATGGTCAGAGACTTAGAGATGCCTTTCAGAAAGGAGTGGGGAAAATGTGGAAAGTATAGGTGAAGCAAGTGGTTGCTAGGGGGAAAGTGTATGTAGATGCATAGAAATAAATTGGTTTGTATATTAATCTGAGACACAGGTATCCAGTGCTTCAAAGGACCTTGAGGCCAGGAGTATTACTATATAATAAGAAAGTCAGTAGTTAATAAATAAATAAATTTTAAAGTCAGTAGTTAATAAATAAATAAATTTTAAATAAATAAAATTTAAATAAACTTTAAATTCCCAATCAGGTTACTCAGGTTTTACGTAGATAGAGGAAAAGAATTTTCCAGTACTACCTGAGCATGAATGCCTTTAATTCAAAATATTCTTTATAACAAGGAGTCATATTTTTGGGAAAATTTTCCTTAGCTCCTTCATCATATTTCAAAACTTTTTTCGGGCTTGGCGCCTGTGGCTCAAGCAGCTGAGGCACCAGCCACATATACCTGAGCTGATGGGTTCAAATCCAGCCCAAGCCTGCCAAACAACAATGACGCCTGCAACCAAAAATAGCCGGGCATTATGGTGGGCGCCTGTAGTCCCAGCTACTTGGGAAGTGGAGACAGGAGAATCGCTGGAGCTCAGGAGTTGGAGGTTGCTGTGAGCTGTGATGCCATGGCACTCTACCCAGGGGGATAGCTTGTGGCTCTTTATAAAAAAAGAAAACCAAAAAAAAATTCTTTTCAGTGCTCATGATCCTTTCTCCAACATTTATTTTATTTTTATTTTCATTTTTTTTTTTTTTGAGACAGAGCCTCAAGCTGTCACCCCTGGATAGAGTGCTGTGGCATCACAGCTCACAGCAACCTCTAATTCCTAGGCTCAAGGAGGCTCTTGCCTCCGCCTCCCAAGTAGCTGGGACTACAGGTGCCCGCCACAACGTCTGACCATTTTTGGTTGCAGTCGTCATTGTTGTTTGACTGGGGTCAAACATTGTTCATGGTGTGTTCGAATCCAGCCCAGGCCTGGATTCGAACCCACCAGCTCAGGTGTATGTGGCTGGTGCCTTAGCCTGTTGAGCCACAGGCGCAGAGCCCCTTTCTCCAACATTTAGAACTTATTAAATTGAAAGTACAATCATGAATTTCTCCATGATAATAGAACAAGAGGTTGACATCAGCATGCTGACCTTGGGAACACTTCAAGGAAAGTTAATAATCTATGATCTGTCATAATCCAAAATCGCAGCATCCTAGGTGCTTTAATAGCTCAACAAGGAGAAGGTAATGCTGTTATTTGAAGGAAATGTCATTTTCGTGTAAGTCAGTCAGGGCAAGTAGAGAGTGAGCTATGTCTCCTAGAAGACAAAATATTCATCAGATTAACAAAGTGAAACTATTCTATTAGACTGATCTATTCCCAAGAATGGGAGACTGGTTTAGTGGGGAGTGAGGAAATCAGCTTAGATCTGTTCTTTTCAGCTTATTCATTCCTATCCTAATTTATGTTCTTGTATCTCTTTTCAAACATCAGACGTTGTGGTGGGCACCTGTAGTCCCAGCTACTTAGATGAACCTGTAATCTAATCTATAATTAGATTACAAACCCATGATCTCTCTCTCCACAATTGCCAATTCAGCTCTTAATGTGCGAAACTTCTAAGGAAGTTCCAGAAGAGGAGAATGAAGGATCTAAGCAAATGTCACCTCAAAATATGACTCCTTGGTATAAAGAATATTCTGAATTAAAGGACATTCATGATCAGGAAGCATTGGAAGAGGGCTTTCCTCTATTTACGTAAAATCCAAGTAACCTGACTGGGAATCAAAAGGGGCTGCTGACTTTCTTTTCTGAATGCTAACGGACCTGGACCCAAATCATTAAAACACAGTATCTGGGCCAGGAGTGGTAGCTCACATTTGTATTCCTACCAATGTAGGGGGCCCAAGCAGGTGGATTTCTTGAGCTCAGGAGTTTGACACTGAACAAGAGTAAGACACCGTCTCTACTAGAAATAGAAATATTGAGGCAAGAGTATCCCTTGAGCCCAGGTTGGAGGTTGCTGTGAATAATGACGTCACGGCATTCTACTCAGAGCAACAACTTCAGACTGTCTCAAAAAAAAAAAAAAATCCCAAATACCTGCCTCTCAGGTTAATTTATAAATCAAATCAATCTGTTTCCCCTCCGTCTACACACCCTCCTTAGCAACAGTGTGGTACACCTATACTTTCCACATTCTCCCCCCTCCCTTCTAAAAGGCATCATAAAAGTCTCTGACCATCACTTAGACATTGGGCAATCATTCTTCTGGTTCCCAGGATGCTCATGGGAATACAGTAAGTTTTATACAATGGATAAAGGCTTGTCATACTTATGGAAAAGTGTAGGGGGGAAACCAGTCCCCTTGTAGAGTGTTAAAATAGATAGGAGGGAGCCAAGATGGCGGTCTGTAGCCAGCTTTCTGCAGACACTCCTGTCCAGAAGGAGAGTTAAAGGACAGAAATTTAGCGAGAAAGCCAACGGTTTGGAGCTGAGCCAAGAGACAAGGTCGAGGAACGCACATCAACCCTA
>CAUYON010153374.1:0-16667 GCA_963573935.1 Arctocebus calabarensis | reverse complement strand
AGGAGTTGAAGGTTGCTGTGAGCTGTGTGATGCCACGGCACTGTACTGAGGGTGATAAAGTGAGACTCTGTCTCTACAAAAAAAAAAAAAGAAAGAAAGAAATGTGCCGCATATACCTATATGTGTTCTAAATAGAAAAGAATGACTCGTCACCTGTGGCTCAATGGGCTAAGGCGCTAGTCACATACACCTGAGCTGGCGGGTTCGAATCCAGCGTGGGCCTGCCAAACAACAATGACGGCTGCAACCAAAAAATGGCCAGACGTTGTGGCGGGCACCTGTAGTCCCAGCTACTTGGGAGGCGGAGGAAGGAGACTCGCTTGAGCCCAGGAATTGGAGGTTGCTGTGAGCTGTGATGTCACGGCACTCTATCCAGGGTGACAACTTGAGGCTCTGTCTCAAAAAAAATAAAAATAAAAATAAATAAATAGAAAAGGATGCTGAATTTTATCGAATGCTTTTTCTGCATCTATTGAGAGGATTATATAGTCCTTGGTTTTGCTTCTGTTGATCCAGTGGATAAAGTTTATGGACTTTCGAATATTAAACCAACCCTGCATCCCTAAGATGAAACCTACTTGATCATGATGTATGACTTTTTTAATGATAAGCTGTAATCTATTGGCCAAGATTTTGTTGAGAATTTTTGCATCAATATACATTAGTGAAATTAGTCTGAAATTCTCCTTTTTAGTTGGGTTACCTGGTTTTGGTATCAGGGTGATATTTGCTTCATAGAACGTATTGGGGAAGATTCCTTCCACCTCAATTTTGTGGAATAATTTCTGTAATATAGGAATAAGCTCTTCTTTGAAAGTTTGATAAAATACTGGTGTAAAGCCATCCAGGGCATTTTTTTGTTGGGAGACTTTATTGTTTCTTTGATCGCAGTGCTTGAAATTGGTCTAGTCAGGAGATCTATTTCATCTGGGCTAAGTCTGGGGAGAGAGTGTGATTCCAAATATTGATCCATTTCCTTCACATTGTTAAATTTCTGGGCATAAAGTTTCTGGTAGTATTCAGAGATAATCTCTTGTATTTCTATAACATCAGTTGTTGTTTCCCCTTTATCATTTCTGATTGAGGTTACTAGAGATTTTACCTTTTTATTTCTAGTTAGGCTGGCCAAAGGCTTATCTATTTTATTTATTTTTTCAAAAAACCAACTCCTTGGCTCGGTGCCTGTGGCTCAACGGGCTAAGGCGCCAGCCACGTACACCTAAGCTGGCGGGTTTGAATCCAGCTTGGGCCTGCCAAACAACAATGATGGCTGCAACCAAAAAATGGCCGGGCGTTGGTGGCGGGCGCCTGTGGTCCCAGCTACTTGGGAGGCAGAGGCAGGAGACTCGCTTGAGCCCAGGAATTGGAGGTTGCTGTGAGCTGAGATGCCATAGCACTCTATCCAAGGTGACAGCTTGAGGCTCTGTCTCAAAAAAAAAAAAACCAACTCCTTGTTTCATTACTTTTCTGAATAATTCTTTTGTTTTCAGTTTCATTGATCTGATTTTATTTTGGATATTTCTTTTCTTCTGCTGGGTTTAGGCTTAGATTGTTCCTCTTTTTCCAATTCCATCAATGTCTCGGGATATAAAATCAATGTCCACAAGTCAGTTGCCTTTATATATGCCAACAACAGTCAAGATGAGAGGTTAATTAAGGACACAACTCCCTTCACCATAACCCCAAAGAAAATGAAATACTTAGGAATATACCTAACAAAAAAAGTGAAAGACCTCTTTAAAGAAAATTATGCAACCCTGAGAAAGGAAATAGCAGAAGACTTTAACAAATGGAAGAACATACCATGCTCATGGCTGAGAAGAATCAACATTGTTAAAATGTCTATACTTCCCAGAGCAATTTACTGATTCAATGCTATCCCTATTAAAACACCAGCATTCTACATTTAAGACCTGGAAAAAATGATTCAACACTTTGTATGGAATCAGGAAAAAACCCTGTATAGCTAAAGCAGTTCTTAGTAACAAAAACAAAGCCAGGAGTATCACTATACTAGATTTTAGTCTGTTTTACAAGGCCATAGTGGTCAAGACAGCATGGTACTGGCACAAAAATAGAAACATAGATACTTGGAATCTTATAGAAAACCTGGAAATGAAACCAACAACTTACAGCTATCTAATCTTTGATAAACCAAACAAGAGGGTTCACTGGGGGGAAAGACTCCCTATTCATTAAATGGTGCTGGGAGAATTGGATATCCGTATGTAAAAGATTGAAACTGGATGTGCACCTTTCTCCACTCACAAAAATTGATTCAAGATGGATAAAGGACTTAAATTTAAGACATGAGACAATAAAAATCATCAAAGAAAGAACTGGAAAAACACTGAAAGATATTGGCCTGGGGAAAGACTTTATGAGGAAGACTGCCATGGCCATAGCAATAACTGCAACAATAAACAAATGGGATTTAACTAAACTGAAAAGCTTCTGTACGGCCTAGAAGACAACAACCAAAGCAAATGGGAAAGGATATTTGCACATTTCGAATCTGACAGAAGTTTAATTACCAGGATCTATACAGAATTTCAATTAATCTATAGGAAAAAAACCAACAATCCCATACATCAATGGGGAAGAGAGATGAATAGAATCTTCTCTAAAGACAATAGACGAATGGCCAGTAAACACTTGAAAAAATGGTCATCATCCCTAAGTATTAGAGAAATGCAAATTAAAACCACCCTGAGATACCATCTAACTCCAGTGAGATTGGCTTATATCACTAAATCTCAAAATTACAGATGTTGGTGTGGATGTGGGGAAAAAGGAACACTTCTACACTGCTGGTGGGACTGCAAACTAATACAGGCTTTTTGGAAGGAAGTATGGAGAAAGCTCAAAGAACTCAACCTAGATCTCCCCTTTGATCCTGCAATCCCGTTACTGGGCATCTATCCAGAAGAAAAAAAAAAAACTTTTATTATAAAGACACTTGTACTAGGCTGTTTATCGCAGCCCAATTTACAATTGGTAAAATGTGGAATCAGCCTAAATGTCCTTCAACCCAGGAATGGATTGGTAAGCTATGGTATATGTATACCATGGACTATTACTCAGCCATCAAAAACAATGGAGACTTTGCAGCGTTTGTACTAACTTGGATGGAGGTGGAACACATTATTCTTAGTGAAACATCACAGGAATGGAGAAGCATGAATTCTATGTATTCAACTTTGATATGAGGACAATAAATGACAACTAATGACACAGTGGAGCATGGGGGAAGGAGAGAGCAGACAGAGAGAAAAGGAGGGAGGGGGTGAGGGAAAGAAAAGAAAATAGTGACTAATTCTCACATGGATTGGATTCAATTTTGACCAAAGTACATTACTTGAACATTAATGTTTTTTGTTTTTTTTTTAGAGACAGTCTCACTTTTTTGCCCTTGGTAGAGTGCCATAGCTTCATGGCTCACAGCAACCTCCAGCTCCTGGGCTTAGGCCATTCTCTTGTCTCAGCCTCCCAAGTAACTGGGACTATAGGCACCCGCCACAACGCCCGGCTATTTTTTTGTTGCAGTTCGTCCAGGGCTGGATTTGAACCCGCTACCCTTGGTATATGGGGCCGGCGTCCTACCCACTGAGCCACAGGCGCCGCCCTGAACATTAATTTTTAATTCAACTTGTTGATACGGTGGTGAGGATATTGCACCCTCACTTATAAGTGAAATATGTTTGTAATTTCCCTTTATAACAATATATTTTCTCCAATTTCAATATCAGGTGTATCCAGATCAAGCAGAATGATTTTGAAATATTTTTTCTTTTTCTATTGTCTATAGGATTTGGCATGATCTGTTTTTTGAAACTTCCCTTTACTTTTATTTGTATGGTATTAGTTGTCTATTTTTTGAGACTTTGGGAAAAAATAAATTAAGAAGTTAACTGATAACTTCATGCTGAGCCTCAGAACCAAAGCACTCTATAATGTCTTATTTGACAATGTGTACGTTGCTTTCTTGGCATTATTATTGCTAATATTGCTTGATATTTCGATGCAGTAATCGGCTGTTTTCTTTTCTGGGTGTATTTATCTTCGTTCATTCTTTACGTGGTTTTTGTTTCTAGTCCTTATCTTAAACATTGTTATTGTTATTGAATTTTAAGCCTTTAAATTCTGTGAAGGCAAAAAGTGGAAACCTAATTAACATATGTATATATAAAAATAAAAAATAAATAAAAATACAGACAGTATCTGGATTGCAACTATTCATAAATCTGCCTGAAGGATGCAACAGATGTAGCATAAGTCAGGTGTGGAAGGAGCACACATTCCCCATGACCTCTGTATCCTCTAGCTTTTTTTTTCATAGTTTTTAATCTAATATATCAACCTAGTAATTATATTCTTTACTAATTTTAAAGATTATCTATTTTTCTGAACTGATGTTTTTGCTTTTAAAGGATTACATTTTCATTTCATACTTGGAGTTTCTATTTGGAAATATGCACGAAAACAATTTGGCACTTAATTACTTTGAGCCCACTAAAATTTAATCCAAGAGAAATCGGTTCTAACTGTTTGATTAGAAAACTATTTATTATGCTACAGTCAGGATTCTGGATGCTGCACATTGCATATAAACAGGCCCTTTCCCAGAACACTGAATGCTTACTGGATTCGAAATAAGTTTGGTTTGTTTTAGGAAAGGGAAAAGCTTATTTTTAACTTGAAGCACATAATCTTAGCATTTTATGGATAAGAATATGGATGATATAGGTCTTTTGTGCTAGAAGTAGTTATATTCTAAACCCAGTGGAAATGAAAAGTCTAGTGGAGTGACCATGCAATCTGATTTGTAGAGATAGCCCTGAGTTTTACCTGATATTCTGGCATAATTAAGTTCCTTCTTTCATTCTCAGAAGTATCCTTGTTTGTATGAAAGGTTTGGCTCATGCAGGTAATGTTTAAACAAAAATCTCCTGTTATGAAGACAGTGAGGAACCCTTTGTGTCAGATTGGGCCAGTTAGAGTCTACGGTGCTGTGAAACAGCCCTATAATCCTCAGGGAATCTTAGGAGTCAGTGAAGAACCAAGAACAATCCAAGTGAAATGCGTATTTGCATAGGTATGTACTCATTCTGCAACAATAGTACGGGCAAGGAAATCTACATCCTGGGACCTTTGAAGATTCACATATTGTAAGAATTCCCTATCCCTTTATTCCATAAACATTAGCATCAACTGTGTTCCTAGAACTGGGAATTTTTGTCTAGTTTGTTCACTATTGCCAGCACTTAGAGCAGTGCCTGACAAAGAGTAGGGACAAAATAAATATCCTCTGAGTCTCCACATTTATAATCTGCGGTAGGATACAATCACATAAATAATGGCTATAATACAGGTTGGAAAGTGTGATAATGGAAAAGAACCAAAATCATAATTTTCACTCTTTACCATTTTAGTTTCCAAGTTGAATCACTTGAAAAGAATGTGGTGATTTAAAACAAGAACTTTTACTTAACCACTGTCACCAATCTTGGCCCTCTAAAGCCTAAGGCAGAAATGCAGGAAAAGGTAAAACCAGAATAATTTAGGACAGCTAATTCCTGACTTCACCACTTTGTCAATACCTGGTCAGCCTTGTTTTCTTTTTGTTCATTCAGCCAAACCTTTAGCACGTCTGTGTGTATGACGCTGTACTAATCACTGTGGTGGCTACAAAAATGAATAGATTATTTACTTAGTGTTTTAAAAATGTAATGTATCAGGCACTGCCCTAAATAATTTACTCATATCTCCATTTTTACAGATGAAGAAAGTGTAACTTACAGTGGTAAATAAATTATCCAAGGTCGCTTAGAAATGACAATGTGATATAAACCTGTGGTTGTATAGTCCATTCAGCCAGGAATACTCTTAAACCAATTCTTAATGCTTTTCCTCAAGGGGAATATAGTTTATGGGGGAGAGATAAGATGTAAAGTATTAACTGTCATATATGGTAGAATGTATCAAAAGAATAAAGACAGGGGGTTTGGGATTATTTAAAAGGATCAGAGGTTACTTCAAGCAGAAAAAACAATAAAGAGACTTTGTGAAGGAAAAGACATTTCAGAGGAGGATCAATGGACGAGGGCAGGTAGCATTGAAAAGAACAGATATTTTAGAGGGAAGAAATAAGTATCAGTAGCATAATTAGGGAATGGTAGATAAATCATCAAGTTGGCTAGAGATGCCAACATGCACAGATAATGAGAAATTATACTAGTTGGGGCAACGTCATGGAGGGCTTTGAATGTTGAACTAAGGAAATTAGTCTTCATTCAATGTGCATTGGGGACCCAATGACAGATTTCTTTTGATGGGGCGCAACAGTATCAGAAGTATACTGAAAAGCTTAACAGAGAGTTTTTGTTTGGGGTAATGAAAAAGTCCAGAAGAGGTAATGGTTGCACAACATTGTGAATGGATTTATGCCATTGAATTATACATTAAAAGGTTAGGTTTTATGTTATGTATATTTTCCACAATTTAAGTATAAAAACAGCTGGGCACGGTGGCTCATGCGTATAATCCTAGCACTCTGGGAGGCTGAGGTTGGTGGATTGCTTGAGCCCATGAGGTTGAGACCAGCCTAAGTGGGAGTAAGTTCCCATCTCTACAAAACAGAAAAATTAGCAGGGAATGGTATCACGTGCCTGTAGTCCTAGTTACTCGGGAGGCTAAGGCAAGAGGATCACTTGAGCCCAGGAGTTTGAGGGTGCTGTGAGCTGTGATACGGCACTCTACTCAGGGTAACAAGGTGAGACTGTCTCTAAATAAATAAATAATAATTGAATAAAAGCAAAAATAAAAAAATTTATAGTAAGGACCTGACTCTTGGAAAAGGAGAACAGAGCAATGCTTGGTATCTTCCCAGATGGTGTTTCATGATACATAATATTCATTTTCTGCCCACACCTTCAAACCTCAACAAAGATGTACTAGCAGTATAAAATGTAATGGTCAGCTCAGCACCTGTAGCTCAGCGGCTAGAGCGTCAGCCACATACATTGGGGCTGGTGGATTCAAACCTGGCTGGGGCCTGCTAAGCAACAATAACAACAACAACAACAAAAATAACCCAACCTTGTAGCAGGCACCTGTAGTCCAAGCTACTTGTGACGCTGAGGCAAGAGAATTGCTTAAGCCCAAGAGTTGGAGGTTGCTGTGAGCTGTGATGCCACGGCACTCTACCCAGGGTGACATAGTGAGACTCTGTCTCGAAAAAAAAAAATATAACGGTCATTGCCATTACAATTACTTTCAAGGAGCTTCTGGTTTAATAGGGATGATAGCTTTCAAATAATTATAATGCCAAAATAATCCAGTTTTACAATAGAGATGTTAATAACATTCTCTTATAGGTAAAAAGCTGCCCTTCTTTTTTTCCCACCCCATTCCCAGATATAGAAATAATAAACTAGGAAGACATATCTGCAACTTAAATTTTCAACGTTCAGTAGTCTTTTTTTTTTGAGACAGAGCCTCAAGCTGTCACCCTGGGTAGAGTGCTGTGGCATCACAGCTCACAGCAACCTCCAATTCCTGGGCTCAAGCGAGTCTCCTGCCTCCACCTCCCAAGTAGCTGGGACTACAGGCGCCCGCCACAACGTCTGGCCATTTTTTGGTTGCAGCCGTCATTGTTGTTTTGGTGGGTCCAGGCTGGATTCGAACCCGCCAGATCAGGTGTATGTGGCTGGTGCCTTAGCCCGTTGAGCCACAGGCGCCGAGCCTCAACTTTAGAATCTTACTGAACTTTAGAATGTCGCTGAATTGAAATACAACATGCCGTGTCGAGTTTGCATGAATACAGTCAGTTAACATTGAAAGTCCCACTTAAAATAGTAGCTTAACTGATGCAAGATACAATGGAAAGAAATGAGAGCCTCTAGGCCTGTTAATATATATTTTTTAATGTGTGCAATAAACCCTTCACAATTTCCTGTCATGGAAGGTGCACTCTCTATACATACACTAGCTAAATTTGCCAAATTAAGTCCAACTTCATGACATTTACCTTGAAAATTGTTGAAGATATCTGTTTCCTGTGTTCTGTTCACACAAGTGCCCAACATGAGTAACTCTTTGTAGCCAAGAAAACCTTCGGTTATGATCCCAATGAAATATAAAAACGGCACCAAATCTGCAGTATCAGTTGATTTATCCAAAGTGATTGAATAATATATACATTTCCTTTTAAAAGCTTGCATGAAGTTGTTCTGTTAAGTTGAAGGTTAAGTCATGCTGCTGATTAGTTATGGTTCTTCATGAAAGAAGCAATTATTTGTTCTTTGATACATTATCAGGCTATATAAGCTTACACCATTGACAATGCATCCTTTCACTATGTGTATGTCACTGAATGGCCTTTCTCTTTTCCTGAGTAGATAAGCTACTTTTTAAATTCCTTCAGTGATGTTATTTTTGGGTCTTATTGTGGTCTGAACAAATTGTCTTTGCTTTTGCTTTCCATCTTTTAATTTCTGCAATAGAAACTTTTGCAGCTCCTTCTGATTTGACATATTTGTGGCCCTTATGAATGTTATACTGCTGATGAGCATTGAGTTTCTTTAATGTTAGTATTGTAGCATCAGAAGGCAAGCAAATAGTCTTGTTGTTAGCAGAAACAATAATATTGCAATTCCTAATACTCACCAAAAAATTCTTCCTTTAGCATTCTCTTGATTTTGTTTGACATGAGGGCTGTTAAGCAGACAGAATTAAAAATTATTATGGGACTGTGAACTTATTCACAAATTCCACTTCAAACAGAAACACAAGTGCACCATTGTCCAGACTGGTAACAGACTTGACCCCCATAAACTCTTGCCAACCAGGCTCATGAGGTAGTGCTGTCAGTCAGGCGTGGAACGTTGGCACTAAGTCATGAGCATAGCAGCCGTCAGTTTAGCCCTTATGGCTTACTAATGTCCTATTCATGCTGGTCAATCTGAGAGATCATTTCATTGCAATTTATTTTGAAATATATTTGCAATATATTTCTTTGGTATCTAAAAAATGTTAATTTTTAAAATAAAATAAAAATATAAAAGAGAAACAAAGCTGTATTAATACAAATAAAGGATTTGTTCTATAATATTTGGAATTGGTCAAAAGACTACACATAAGGACCTAGAAGGCTCCCTGTGGCCTAAGGCACAGGTTTCCCATCTATAACATGATGGCACTCTGGGTGACACTTTATAGCATAATTATATAATTCACGTTTGTGCAGTTGAAATACATAAATTTTACATAAAATAATTGAGGATATTAAAGATTATGGCATTAGAAAGTGGTTTGGATGAAACAAAAACTGAAGATTAAAATAATTGTGAAAGATCAATGATGGATACATAGGAGCAAAACGAGTTATTCTGTTTATCTTACACATGCTTGAAATATTCTGTAATAAAATGTTAATACAAACAAGTGGCCAACAACTTAATTTCAAACTTTCTAGTAGTCAAGAAACAGTAATGTTTTATGTTATTTACAATTTTATTGGACCATACCAGAAAACCAGAAGAAACACATTTTCTTTATACTACTGATGTTTTAAAGGTATTGTCCCCTTGAAAATTCATACAGATGGACATTGGATGATGCATTTGACAATATTTTCAGTAAATAAAGAGTACATTTTTAATAGATGAATCTTCTTTTTTTCTAGTGAAACTGATAGCATAAATATGATGGAGCCAAGAGGTTGTGAAGGCAAAAGAACTATTAAAGAGTATTGAAAAATATCTCTCTTCAATTGCTTAGCTTGAGAAAGCCTCCACATTTTGCAATAAAACATTAATTGGTAAGCTTCCATACCATATTAAAAATAACAAAATATTTCAGTACCCTTCTACTTTGTTACAGCAAAATTGAACACTGACTTAGAGATACAAGCAGTTTGGACATTTGAATTGGCCACACAAACTTGTTTGCGTCTGCTTTGCTTCACAATTAACATAAGGGAAAGGCAAGCATGGCAATCTTAAGCTGGAAAACTAAGTTGATTAACCAAATCGCATGCCGCCACACCACCAGGGAAAGGTGGCTTTAAATTTGCATACAAAAAGAGAAAAAAGAAAAAGAAATGAATCTATCTGACTGTAGACCAGACCCTAGGATAATGTTAGCTGAAAGACACCACAAATCTAGGGCCGATATTAAAACTTTTCTTTGTTTGCTAATATTCTCACCACAATTATTTCAGAAGCATTCATCCACGTACACTTCCAAAACTCAAAAGCTTGATCAAATTGCTGAGGCACGCAGTAATGAGTGGATTGTGGCAGTGGGTGCTTCAATCCCATTTGACTATAATTGCTCTCCCTAGTGTAAAAGATTTATTTTAACTCTTCCAACCTACCTGTCAACTTACCCAGCTGTGAAGAAATTGTAATTATCTATTAGAAAGATCTAAGATTAAATACCTTTGATATTTTCGGGAAAAAGACCCTCCCCATCACATACTCTTAAGTTTTGAAAATCTTACGCTCACTAGTCTGCTGATATGTGCTCTGTCTTAAACTCACTTAAACACTATCATCTTTAATTCTTTTTTACTCTTTTTTTCACACCTAGAAACTGATGGCATGAAGATTAGGAAAACTCATTTTTATAATTTAAAAATAAAATAACTTTAGTCTATTAATTCTCCTGAGTTTTCCTTTTGGAATAATTCATTAAACTTCATTTTCAGTCTGGTGATCTTTTGTTCTATTATGTTTATTCATTAGCAGAGCTTTCCTTATTTCATTGTTCATGGGTGAAATTATATTTTGAAATAACTTTAGGCAATTGTACCTCCCAACATTGTTACTTCTATATTAAAGCATTAGATAATTAGTTTTAAAAGGTATCTTTATATCTTTTAAAAATACAAAGGGAAAAGGAATCAGCTCTGAAATTCAGATTTACAGTAACATTGATTAAATCAGAAAGTGATGGGAGATTATGTATAACAGCTTTATCCTCCTCTGACCCTCAAAAGTTCTAAATTAAACATAGCCATCTGCTCTCTGTATGGAGAGCTATTGATAGGGCCTCAGTTATCAATTTTGCATAGGATGATTCCAGGGAATCCACCCCTGAGATTCAAAGCTCAAGACCTAGTTCACTTTCAAAAATGTCCCTGTTATTCACGAACTTTATCTTTTGTCAGACCCATAATGACTCAAAGTTTGCTTCTTACACTAGTCCCTCATTGATTATATTTTGGTCTCCAGTGGAAAACATCAATATATTAAACCCTAAAATTTCGCACAAGATCTAGAATGGTGGAAAACCCATAGTACCATTGAGAAGCATAACAAACTCTGACTATAGACCTGACTTGTGCCAACATGGTATTCAACATCCCTATACTGTGGCTACTCAGGATTATTTATCACTAACAGCATCTTATTTAGCTTGATTCTTAACATACAATTTGTCCTGCTCCACAAATCAGCTTTCTTTCCCCGAATAAATACATAATTGTGTCTAGTGTTTATTTTTTATTTTATTTTATTTTTTTGCAGTTTTTGGCCGGGGTTGGGTTTGAACCCGCCACCTCCGGCTTATGGAACCAGCGCCCTACTCCTTTGAGCCACAAGGTGCCACCCTGTGTCTAGTGTTTAGATATGCCTTCACCCTTACCTACCAATCCCCATCCTTCCCTTGCTTACAATTTCTATTATTGATGTTTATTTCGATACAAGATTTGGAAGACTTAATTAAAACAATTCTGTTATCATTGAATTGCAATATATAAAACTAGTACAGTATCACCATAGGAAGAGTTAATCAGTGTGGTTATTGTCTTTTGGTACAATGTGGAGTACAGGCAATTTATCAGGAGAGATGGGACAGAGGTTCTGTACTTTATCGGTGCCTTGAGAATGAGAATTTATTAGAGTCAATCCTGTGGGCAACCAAGGTGATTCTTACCACCTAAGTAGAAGTGGAAAAATAGGAGAGGTAGTTCCACTAAGGGAAAGAAAGAGCATCAGAAACACATTACCCTTTGGTCCCTCAGGACTCCTTCATAACCACATGAAAACGAAAGCACCAATGTATGATCTTTGATTTTTCCTGGCCCACCAGAGAATTATTCCTAGATTTCTCAGAAAGTGAATTCACTGGTTTACGGATTATCCAATCTCTTTTTTTTTTCTTTACTCTTTTGCCCCTTTCATTTGTTATTTCTCTTTGAGTTATTTAGAAAGGATGAGGAGGGGGAATTAAAGAGTTTCCTCATAAAGGTCTAGAAAAGATTGACTAATTAATTATGAGTTTTTTCTGTTATATCAAATTGGATGTAAATAAAGTGTAATTATAATAATGTAATATAAACACTGGAAGAAAATATCTTAAGGGAGCCTTATCATTCACCCAATATTAACATTCTCTCTCCAGTCTTCAAATACTTTGGTAAAAATCTCTTTGGTATAATATATTAAGAAAAGTAGTATCTTCATCACAATAATAATCTGTGAAAATCAGTATATTCACATGAAAAGCAGTATATTCATCACATAAGGATAACAATATTCATAATAACATAATATAATTGCTTTTTACCGAGTAGTAACTTGTATAAGGCACTGCTTTGAGCAATGAACATAATCGTTATGAGGTGGATACTATTAACTATTCCCCTTTACACACCTCAATTTAGTGAATATTTTCATGAGTATTTCATTTATGCAAAATAACAATGGAGAATTTTATCTTTCATATAAAAATAGCAGCACACCTAGAATGACTTGTATATTGGTTGTCATTCTCATGAAATTGTACAGTATTCCTTCTAATGCTGTCAGTTTCCAGTAATTTTTTGAGCTCAGTATCATTTCCCCCAAGTGTCTGCTTCCCCCTATAATCATCCCAGTTTCTTCCGCCCCTGATATGATGCTGCACCAAGGCATCTTCTTCAGGATTTCAATATCTGTTTTGCAGTGATCCTCTCAGAAATGGACTCTGAGAAGCTCACTGCAAAACTAATCATGTATACTGGTATTTAATTTTCACAGTGCAGTTGGAAACTGGTTGTTCTATAGTGAGCAAGGTATCCAAACCTATGTGCAAAGCTGAGAAGTTAGAGAAAGAAGCTGATAAATCCCGTTACTGGAAAGAAACATTTAATAGAGACTTAGGAAAAGAAACCCTGTCTTAGGCAGCCAGGAGAGAGTAGATCCCCACACTCACTGTCCGGCTTTATATAGAAAACTGTTTTGGTAAAATCTATGAAGCTGGTCATGTCTAGAACCCTTGTGACTACTGGGGAAGTTACATTAGCATCTTTCTGAGGGGTTATCGATGCTACAGTCATTGTTTCTTGACCTTGCTGTGGGAACACTTTGGCACGCACCAGTCAAACCTTGGTCTTTGTGGTGGTTTCCCCACCTGATGGCTTTACTCCTGCTATTCAGCAGGCTGTTTTCCCACCCTGGCTTTCCTACAATTGAACCGAGTTCCATACACAGTGATCAGGTCCTGTTTGAGTTTGGCAGCAACTTCTACGACCTGAAAAACTTTAGTTGAGTTATAAGCACTTTAACTAACAAGGAACAGTTCCTGGTTATGCATCTAGTTAGAAAGATTGATATCTAATAAGCAGTATAAAGTACCAAAAGATATATCTACTAAGAGATATGAGATACCTTAATAACGTTATACTCGTAAGAGATATTAATATAAGCTTCTTTGTACTAATTTTTCACTCTATATGAATCTAAATTCATATCAAAATTTAAAGCTAAAGGGAAAAGATAATTCCCAGTGCTAGTGATCACATGGTTGTGAGCAAATATTCTCTTGTAAACTACCATGGGAGTCCTGTGTTATAATAGGTAGAGCTAAATTTGGAAGTCAGCATCTGAAGCCTTGAAAATATATCCTGTGACCGCAAGTTCCACACAGAGAAATTAATTCTAAAATAATTATGTTAAATATGTTAAATATTTATCCCATTTATATGTCATTTGAACATTGTTTATAATATCAAACTATTGGAAACCTGTAATATTAGGGACAAAGGAAAATTTAACTCTAGAATAATGTATCATTTCCAATAACATTATAAAAAAACTTCATGTGAAATATATTTTATTTAAAATTTTGTAACATATGCTTATTTAAACATTTAACACCTTATTTAAATATTCATATAACCATTTCAGACATTGCTATAATCACTTTAAAAATGTTAATATATTTATTTTTCCTACATAGCAGGATAGGGTGAATAGCATCAAAACAATTATTTTAGCGAGGGTAAACTGAGGTACAGAGATGTTAAACAAGTTGTTCTAGGTCTCATGACTTCAGTGGCCAGGATTTGAACCCAAGTTGTCTGGTTCCAGAGCCCATGCTCTTAGCAAAGACATTTACTTTGTTCACCTGCAATCAATGAGAAAAACAAGTTTTCATTATTATGTTATAATTATGTGATCTGGTAAAGAAAATATTGCAAATATTGCTGCAAATATTTTTAATCCAAGTCAACCTTGCCATTTTTACTCTAACAACTACTGTGTAATAAAACTGCTCTCCCTTCCACTGTCTGAAGACTTTACAAAAGGTATATGGGTTGAAAATTTAAAAAAAAGAAAGAAAGAAAAGGGAAAAAGGGAAAATTCATTGCTGAAATCTTTTGCAATTAAAGTGAAGAATAGTAAACATATGGGAACCATCTTATTTCTTATGAAACATCTTGTTATAATTCTAGTTATGATTTGCCTATAACAAAAATTAGGGTTGAATGCTTAAAGATAAGCTCATAGTTCAAGAAAAACAAACTACTATAGGGGGAGCATCCTTAGATTTTTAAATTGAATGGAAGAAAAGCACAACAGAGAAAATCTGCCCCACATATAGAAGGACATATATTTAAATTGGCTTACTAGGCCCTTTGTCCAATTTAAAGAATCAATTCACTAAAACATGCTGTGTGACTCAGTGTGTGGTAAATTTAGTTTATCAGCACACCTTAAGGTATTTCAAAGCATCACAGCTGAATGAACAAATAGTTTTGTACAAATTAAGTTGCTTTATGTACGTGTGATGTTTATAATCCTGTGGTTCCCTTTTAGCCTTAAAATTCCACTAATTTCAGAAACCAATATCTCCAATATACTCTCAGTACATACCAGCATCCCATGGGCCAACAGAAAACGCCCACATATTCTTTCAAAAACACTTGAAAGAAGCCCTGGTTAAGTTTTTATATACAGTCTGACATTCCTCAGACCTTACCATTTTTGCAGTCTTGGCTAAGATTACTGTTTAATTTTATCCTCGAACTATAGGATTAATAGCCCCCATCTCTGCAGGAGACCACTGGAGGGTTTATGTCTCACTTATGCTCAGAGTCTTTGACTGACCTTTTCATCTTTCCTTTTCTACTGCTGCTTTATAGATTTATTTCTTTCCACTTACTTCACGTAACTCTTTATATCATTTGCTGAGGTATCTTTATTACTAATATCGATATGGTTTATAAATTCTTTACTACCTCCTAGTTTCAATACTACTGGTTGATATATTTAATTTCTATCACAGTCTTCTCTATTCCAGGGAAGAGAGATACTTCAGATTATCAGGGTTATAAGACAAGGTGGGAAAAAAATAATTTGCAAGATAAGGATGAAGCTCCTGACTCACAATTATTAAAAGTTAGGCAGGGCACAATAGCTCACACCTATAATCCTAACGTTCTGGGATGCTGAGATGGAAGGATTGCTTGAGCTCAGGTGCTTGAGAAAAGCCTCAGTAAGAGGGAGACCCTATCTCTACTAAAATAGAAAAACTAGCCAGGCGTTGTGGTGGGCACCTGTAGTTTCAGTTATTCAGCACCTGTGGAGGCTGTGGCAAGAGAATCACTTGAGCCAAGGGTTTGAGGTTGCTGTGAGTTATGATGCCATTGCACTCTACCTAGGTGACAGAGTGAGACAGTGTCATTAAAAAAAAGAGAGAGAGAGGGAAAGTTTACTCACAATGTAATAATTTGTATATATGGTTTTAAACGTGGATAAACATCAGGAAAGAACTTCTTGAAAATATAAATGTCTGGTCTCCATTAAGACACAATAATCAGAATTTCCTGGGGTAGACTCAGGACTTATTTAGAAATAAGCCACAGAGGATTCTGATCTTTGGTCTGAGTGTTGAATTGTGTGCTATCGGTCTTGCATAACACAAGAGTTTTGTCTTTCTCCTCGATGTAGTAAAATTCCATCATAATATAATAAATGCAGTCCAAAGATTCAATCACTTATTAAGATATTCATGAAATGACTGTCAGAGACAGGCCTCTTGGAATTTTTGAAAATTCCAAAATTTATTCTAATCCTAGCTACTCAATGCCTTCTGGTGTCTTTTGCGCGCCCTGCCATACTGTGAGGAGGAGCCAGGCATGGACTGGCTGGGAGTTCGGAGATAAAAGCAGACATTCAGAGCTCTCCAGGGTAGTGGGAGCTCATCAAACAGCCAAGAAGATTTGGGCTGGGGGAATATGAGCTTCCAAAACAGAATTTTTTTTGTAGAGACAGAGTCTCACTTTATCGCCCTCGGTAGAGTGCTGTGGCATCACACAGCTCACAGCAACCTCCAACTCCTGGGCTTAGGCAATTTTTGTGCCTCAGCCTCCCAAGTAGCTGAGACCACAGGCACCT
>CAUYON010153373.1:0-24977 GCA_963573935.1 Arctocebus calabarensis | reverse complement strand
ATTCCAGCCCTGTCCCTGATTGATGTAAAGTAGATGAAAAAGCTGATAGAACAGAACAAGTTTGCAGAATTTCTGCCCTGTGGAGGAGATGCTGGGCTGGTAATAGTCCAGACTTATTCTGCGAGCTTCAGCCCTTTGTCTCCATTGTCATCCCCTGAGGGCCAGGTGTGGCCGAAATTCAGCAAAGCCAGCCGGCCAGCAGCTTTTCGGCTTATCTCACTGCTCCCAAGCTGGGAGAATGGCACAGACCAGCGGCAACCCACGCCCTGTCCACACCCCTTGAGAAAGTGTTCAAGAATCTGGACTCCATGGGGGAGAGACCTCCAAACCTCAGGGTGAGAGTGGAGGGGAGTGTCGGGAGTTCCAACTTGCAGGTAGAGAATATTTACAGTTTTATACAGCTTTATGCCTGGCAGGAGAGTGCCACGGCACAGGGGAAGGAGGTCTGGTTTTTAGAGGGTCTCTCCCGTGGGGTAGAGTGGGAGGACAGCCGAACTCTGCTCGCTTGTTTGTATGGAGGTATGGCGTATACTGCGAGCTGTTCTCTTGGGGGAGGCAACTCCCGTCCGCTTGGCAATGTGCTCTGTACCTTTTATTTGTATCCTTGGGGTCGCAGGTCGCTCCAGCAGGGTTGATGTGAGTTCCTCGACCTTGTCTCTTGGCTCAGTTCCAAACCATTGGCTTTCTCGCTAAATTTCTGTCCTTTAACTCTCCTTCTGGACAGGAGCGTCTGCAGAAAGCTGGCTACAGACCGCCATCTCGGCTCCTCCCCTGGTACAAATTATCTATTAACACACCTGCTTTACCCACAAAAATCAGAGCCTTGGGGAAGAACAAAATTTACATAACTTGCCCATCGATACATAGCTGCTAAGTGATGGAGGTAGGTCCTAATCTATGTTTCTGACTGCATGTATGTCCGTGTCACTGAGAACTTCACTCTGATTCTCAGTAAAGTTGTGTTTAGAGGTGTGTGTATGTGTGTGTAGAGGGTATGGTGGAAGGAGAGAGTGTTGGGATGGGTGGGCAAGGCCTTTCATATCTAGTAAGGCCTTGCCTAATATTGTCTTTAAGTAGCTCACTTATTTTTTTCTTTATATATTTTTTAAAGATTAGCTTTGATTTTATTTAAATTATTTGCTTTTCCTCCTATGGTTGACCCTAGGAATAGGGTGACATGTGACGTATCCTAGCTGTTGGGTTTCACCTTAGATATATTACCATTCTATCGCATGCCCTTCTTTCATCCCACCTTTATCCCTACCATCTAATTAATTACTAGTTAGCTATTAATTACAAACTATAGTCCTGGGAGAAATGAAAAGATTTCCCCAAAAACAGCTCTCCCCAAAAACAACCTAGATAAGAGGGAGAATTTAGTGAGAAACTGAATTTGTGAAATGCTATGCACTCTCTTCCCCTCCTAGAGATTTACAAAGTTATCCAAGAAGTCTTGCAATAAAGTTTAACTTTCTTTAATTCAGAGATAGCCAAACATGAAACAAACCACCTTTACCTCTTCTCCTATGGGAAACTGTCATTTGCCAACTCCTAACGGCTCAGTGCCCATTGATTCCTGCTTGCTGAGGAAGGTGCTGATGGTCCCTCAGAGCCCATAGGTGTTCCTGCTGCCCAGCCCCCTTGATCAAGGATGCAGAGGCAGCACCACAGATGGAATGACTGATGGCTGAAGCTTGCTCAGGCATTACACCAAATTTATTTCTTCCAACAAGGCTTATATAGGCACATAACTTAATCAACAAACACATGACTTAATCTTATGGCTTAATCAATAAACATATGACTTAAACCTGACCCTAGGCCTTTTACCGCCTGGTACTTACAGGTCTATGGATAAATTGGACTAACTGATAACCACTTACCATGTAAAACTATCCTTATTGGCTAAGGTTTAACTGGCTTAACTGATCACTACTTTCCCAAGGTTATTCTTACTTTCAGTAATAATCCTTTAACCGACAATTTGGAAGCAGTTAATCCTCTTAAGGGAGCAGCCTGGAAAATTCCACCAGTATTTTTCTTTTCTAACTTACAAAAGACTTTAAACTTGCCTACACAAAATGGGAGACTGATTGACCTTACAAGGGCGCAGATGACTTCACATGGGTGGCTGGACGACCTGCCTGTCCTAAGAGACCCTTCGCTTTCCTCTTGCTTATTTATATTTTGCTATACTGATTGTTGGCTTTGCCATTAGAATGTGAGCTCTACGATACTTGTTATTAATTGCTTTCATTCCTCCCTTTCTGTCCCAGTTTAAAGATTTCCATTTATTACTTCCCGTTCTTAGTTTGCATTTTTCTTCTGCTACCACACTCTATAATCTCTAAGTGGACTTACTGATGCCAAGATGTCATCAGTCTTTCCCTGTGTGGGAGCTCTTTGGGAAGGTCAGATAGATGCTGGACTTAGAGCCCAGAAGTCTATTTTTTTTTTTTTTTATTTGTAACTGCTTAGTCACACTATTCTTCTTGGAGGAAGAAGGTGCCTAAAAAGCTAGGGTGGATGTGAAGTTTGGGGAAAGAGAAAGATGAGGCCTGGTGGGGTAATCACCTTGGTTAAATTACTGATGCTTTTCATAACTCATCACTAGCACTAAGAATCAGAAAAACTATTTGTTCATGGTGTGGATTTGAGCTGTTAACGTGTTAATCATGTGAACTGTAAGTAAGGCAAACTGACTAGAGGTGGAGGTCAGTAGCATCTACTGGGTGCCCACTGTGTGCACTTTGTTAGTCATTTCACATACTCTTTTACATTTAAACTCATATGAAATCCATTGAGGTCAGTAGCATTACCCTTATATGAAAGGAAGGGAAATAGAATCTCAAAATCTTTTACAGTTTTTGTTGTTGTTGTTTGTTTGTTTGTTTGGCTAGGGCTGGGTTTGAACCCACCACCTCTGGTATATGGGGCCGGCGCCCTACTCCTTTGAGCCACAGGTACTGCCCCCATCTCAAAATCTTTTAGCAAATTACTCAAGTCTAAGGAAGTAGGGCCTGCAGCCTTTTGCTATATGGATTTCATGTTATTTGTGAACCATTTCTGGAAACTTCCTTGGTGAAAGCTAAGGGCTGATGATATTTTCTTTCAATCTACTATGGCATGTGCTGGCATCAGTGATTCTACAAGATATGACATCTTCCCCCAAAGAACAGTTGTCCTGTGTATCTGGAGGGAAAAGTGAAAATTGGGCTTAGTACATTATCCACTTGAGTATGGTTTTGCAACCTAAGCAAAAATCTCCTTGTGACTCAGTGTCCTTAGCTTAGTAATTACAGCACTGGCCACATGCACTGGGGTTGGCAGGTTCGAACCCGGCCTGGACCTGCTAAACAACAAGGACAACAACCACAAAATAACCGGGCGTGTGGCATGTGCCTTTAGTCCCAGTTACTTGGGAGGCTGAGGCAAGAGAATCACTTAAGTCCAAGAGTTTGAGGTTGCTGTGAGCTGAAATGCCATGGCACTCTACCGAGGGCAACATAGTAAGACTCTATTTCAAAAGAAAAAAAAAAGAAATTTCCTTCTATTTACCCTGCTATTGTGAATTGAAGAAAAATCTCAAATTTTATTGGGTTTTGTAGAAGAAGACCTCACTCTCAAATGTGACAAATAATCTCATTGCACTGCCATTACTTTTCCCCTGCACATGGGCAGGTGTCTGACTTCTGATCGCGCTGAGTAAAGAGGAGGTGCTAACTCATTGTCAAATCTGGTAAAGGCACCATCTGGGTCATAAGGTAGACAGCAATGGCAAAGACTCATCCCATCTCTTAGCAGCCCTTCTTTGTTTTGTTTTTCTCTTGAATTTCAGATTAATAGGAGAGTACAAATGTTTAGGTTACATTGTTTTCATTTCTAAGGTAAAATTCAAGTTGCATTTGAGACCTTTACCCAGGGGGCGTGTTCAACATCCTCATACTGTGCACATCAGGCAAGATCCTGCCAATACCCTCCTTCTTCCTTCCTCCTCTCTATTCTCCCCTCCCTCTTGCTAGATTATGCATGTGTTTTTTCTTTCATGTGCGTTTGTAGTTCTTTTCTTTTTGAAACAGAGTCTCACTGTGTCACCCTGGGTAGAGTGCCGTGGCGTCACAGTTCACAGCAACCTCAAACTCGTGAGCTTAAGCAGTTCTCTTACCTGAACCTCCCAAGTAGCTGGGACTACAGGCACCTGCCACAACACCCGGCTATTTATTTTTTTTTGTAGTTGTTATTATTTGGCAGGCCCAGGCCAGGTTTGAACCCGCCAGCCCCAGGGTAAGTGGCCAGCGCCCTAGCCGCTGAGTTACAGGCACTGAGCCCATTTGTAGTTCTTTATATGTTGGTTTCATACTAGTATTGAGTGGATTGGATACTTTTTCCCCCATTCTTGAGATACTTTACTAACAAGAATGTGTTTCAACTCCATCCAGGTAAATGCAGAAGATGTAAAGTCTCCATCTTTTCTTACGGAGCAGACCTTTTTATTCAACATGTTCTTAGCAGGATGTTGGTTTATTTTGCCCCTAACTGTCCTTTGAGACCCTTAAGCACATAGCTTAGCCAGCTCCAGGTGTGGGTTGGTGAGAACCATCTCATCAATATATTGTTTCCTAGTATTTATCAAAAACTACCTGAGAATAAGAGTTGAAGATGGATGAGGATGTTTGTGCCACTTCTTGCTCCAACTCCTCTCTGATTAGGTTTGAGATCTGTGCACCTAGGCTGACCTACTACTAGCCACCATGCCAGAGCACTGTTGCTGAACTTCCCTTCCATGCAATGTCAACACATCCCTCACAACACCTTTGGAAACATTCCCAAAAACTCATCCCCTGTTTTTTCTATGAATTGGTGTCTATATATAGAAGCCTAATTAAATATAGGTGTTATATTTTTGGAAAAGACAATTTTGTGGATGGCATTGTGTACTTTCATTAGGAGGTCCGTAATTCTCTAATTCTCTGTCTTTCCTCCCCCCCCTTTTTAATGATCATTGCCTAGATTGATGTATGACTTTAAAATTTTATTTTAAACGCTCTGTAGTGGGAGAAGGCTGGCTCTTTCTCCCACTATAGAGGGCAAGAGTGGAAGTTGGGGAGGCTTTGGTCATCATCCAAAGAAGAGTAGTGGTGATGGAAACAGGATGGCTTTCAGGTGTTTTGGAGGCAGAATTGACAGGACTGGTGGATGGGCTGAATATTGGGGGTTGGGGCGAGTAGGGAGAGGAAGGAGCTGGGGAGGACCCATAGCTTCTGGCCTTAGTAACTGGCTGGATGGTGATACTGTTTCTCCAGATGACTGGGGAAGAACCATATTTGAATGTAAAATAAAGAATCCAGGTTCATATCAATTTTGAATGCCATTTGGGGTACCTCAATGGAGGTGTTGTGGAGGCATCTGTAGGTACATATAATATGCACAGCAGTTGTGGGGGTTGGAGCCAGAGGAGAGAGGAGGCCCACAAGGGGAATGTGTGGGAGACTTTAGCACAGATGACATTTAGAGACAGGAGAAAGTGGGGGAATAGAAGAGAAGAGGTCCCAGGAATACAGAGGCTCAAAAGACCTACAGCATGGGGAGGGGATCCAGAGGAGGAAAGACTAGCCAAGGGGGCTTAGAAGCAGCAGCCAATAAGGTGGGAGGAAAATGGGGGAGAAGGTGATGGCACAGATGCCAGAGAAGAGGATGTTCTTATAATGAACGATCAACTGAGAGAAGAGGTGCCAAGAAGTCAAATGGGATGGGAACAGACAAATGACCACTGGCAGCACAGAGACCTTGGCGAACTTGCCAAGAGCCAGTTCTATGGATTGGAGAGACAGAAGCTAGAGAGAGAATGGGTCCAAGAAAGAACGAATGGGGAGGAGGTGGGAACAGTGTGTAAACAACACAGTGACACGTCCGAGAAATTTTGCTGTGAGGAAGAACAGAGAATATTGTGTACGTTCTTAGCAACTGGCAACTTTTAATCATATAAAATGATGGATTAGTCTAACTCAGGCACCCTCAAACTTTTTAAACAGGGGGCCAATTCACTGTCCCTCAGACTGTTGGAGGGCCAGACTATAGTTTAAATAAAAAAACCTATGAACAAATTCCTATGGACACTGCACATATCTTATTTTGAAGTAAAAAACAAAACGGGAACAAATACAATTCACACCGAAGCATATGGCCTGCGGGCCATAGTTTGAGGACCCCTGGTCGACTTTGTTCTCATGTTTGGCTAGATGAACAGAGTGTACCATCTACTCAGGAAATAGTGAGGGCTGAAGACCAGCACTTCTCAAACTTGATCATGCATCTGAATTGCCGGAGAATCTGGTAAAAACACAAATTTTGGCTCAATAGGTTTGAAGTAGAGCCTTTATTCTTTCTGAGATTTGATCTTGCTATGTTGTCCTGTATGGCCTCCAACTCCCAGGGTCAATGATCCTCCTACCTTAGCCTCCTGAGTACGTGGGACTACAGGGGGCACCACCACCACGTATTGCCTGAGACAATCTTTATTTCTAACATGCTCACAGCTGATGCTGATATCACTTGTCTGCAGTGATGCTTTGCATAGCAAGGATATAGGCCACAAGAGTCTGCTCCCAGAATGACACACCCAGCCTCTCTGGATTTCTTAAACACACCTTCATCTCAGCTAATCATCTGGGAGAAATGAAGGTCACTATGGATAATCCAAGATCCCATCTCAAATTGTAAAACTCTGCTCTGGATTAGAAGGGACAGGCTGATTAGTGAAGATTACATAACTTTCCAATCTTGTTTATTTAAAAATCTGGGCTCAATTCTATCTAGAGTGCCCTGATTAGATTGTACCAATAGCATTTGATCCCAGAGTATTCCCTCCTCTCTGCCTTTGAAAAATTATGTGTCTGACAATATTACTCTTGTTAGGCAGAGCCCTGTTAACCAGTTGCTTCAGAGGATCTTCCAGCTAGGAAGAGCTTAGTGATGGTTGTTGGGTGCTGGGAGGACTAGCTCATAATCACATGGAGGTTGTGCAGAGACTGGTAAAGTCTTGGATAAAAGGAGGACACAGGTATCTTTCAGGGATAAGCTGTGGGGTTAGAGGCTCCATTTCTAGAGGCAGGACAGATTTAGGAAGCCTGGGGTCCCAGGAAATGTTAGCCTGAGATAGGGGCTGTGGCAGGTCCATCTCCTCCCACCCCCAGATCCACTGGCCCCCACTTGGGGCTGAAAGAGATGAGGATTTTTCCCACACCCTAGGGTTCCACCTTCTTAAAGGAGCTTTTCTCCAGGAGGATTTGGCAATTAATCTGTCACTGTGTCGCCATAGCAACATATTTATGTGTTGCCATAGCAACATATTTATGTGTCTCAAATACGATAAGCTCAGGGGGCTAGGATTTGGAAAACTGCTTTACCCAGAGCCCTGGCTAGTGATTAACAAAGGATTATGTTGTAGAACCTTGGGCAGGCTGGTCAGTTGCGGGGCAAAGAAGGCTTAGGAAACGGATGGTCATTTCTCCTCCTTTTCAAGGGGCTGAGTTTCCATTAGAGAAGTGGAAACCAGTAGACCCCTCCTGGCCTTGTGGGACGCATTATGTCCTCTATGTGGCACTAAAAGAGAAATCGTCTGCTCTTTTCTCATTCTGGTCTTTCCCCTTTTCCATTCATTCACTCGCAAATTTGGGAGGGGCCAAAGATGCAGAGTGTTGATTCATTTGCCTCAATTCCTAGGGATGTGCACTTGTCCATATAAACTCTCTCTCTTGTTTCATTTCCTTTCTCCTTCTCATCCCTGACTCCACACATATATTCCTCCCTGTGGTAGTTTTCCACTGGGTTACCTAGAACCTGCACGGCCTGAGACAAAGGTTTTTGTTCAAGTGGCTTGCTGCGGGAGAACTCTCAGGAAACACTGTTTAGGGAGTAGGAGATGCAGGTGCTAGAAGTGGGCTTAGACTACATCTAGCCTCAGCCCAGGGCAGCTGGGACTGCTGGAGGCTGACCAGCATTGTACTGCGACTGTCCCCTTCCCTTGCGTGCTGCCCCTACCTGCAGATGAGGGAGAAGGCCTGCCATCCACAGCTCTCCTCCACAGAAGGCAGCTTGAGACACTGTTAGCGGCTCACATAATATGCACAGCTGTTGTGGGGGATGGAGACTCCAGAAGATTAAGAGATTGAATGGGACACCAACAACTACAATAGGCCATCACTCTCATGTGTTTAATAATGTCTGGACAGGGTGTTGGCTGTGGCTGGGAGGAGAGGCAGTCAAGGAGATTTCAGCTCAGTGTTGCTGGGGGCTTGGGTGGGGGAGTTGAGAAGGCAAGGGTGCAGGTGCACTCCCAGGTGACATTTCCTGAGGGGGAGGTGACTAGCAGGCACCTAGGGGATGCGTTCAGAGCTCAGGGCACTGGTCACACTGGAAATTTAAGTGCAGGGTCATCAGCATGTAGGTGATAATTGAGACCTAGGGAGAAAGTTTAGTGGAGGAGGAAAAGAAAAGAGAGCAGAACTAAAGCACCAAGAAGAGGGCAAGTGGGCAAGTATCTGAAGGAAAAACCAGACAGGCAGGAGGGACACAAAACATGGCAGAAATGAACCCAGTACTGGACACCTCAGGGAGGAGGGTGGTCAGCCCTGGGGCACGCTGGCTTCCATAGGGGAGCCCCACTGGGCCAAGATGGGAAGATGCCAGAGGAGCTGGTTTATGAAGAGAGGTGAGAACAGGTGGGTAACAGACCACTATCCCCATTATCAGGGTCCCAACCTAGAGAGGTGGCAGCAGAGAAGGGAGGGAGGCATCTCACCTCCTCAGCAGCTCCATTGTCAGTCCTGCCCTCCCCGCTGGGCAGAGGTGCAGCTGGGTCACACTCTCCTCCTCTGCACCTCCCCTGGCCCCAGGTCCAACCTCCTCAACTCTCCCTCTGTCATCTTCAGGACGACTGTATGCAAAACAGCTCCTTCAGAGTCTTTCTTTCCCCTTCCCTGTCAAATAATTTCAATTGGTCAGGACAGACTCCATTCCAAAGGATTATTGGAGGGAGAGGGAGGACTGCTGCCCGGGCAGGGTTGGGCTGGGGGGCCAAGGTGGAGACACGCTCCAGGCTTAGGCAACAAGCTGTTTTCTCTTATAGGGAGGAGTAAACAGGGCTGGAAAAAGGTGGGAGTGGGCAAGTGGACAAAGAAAGGGCCATGACCCCCAGCAGGTTGGAGAACATTTCCCCCCAGGTCAGCCTTTTCTGAGGACAGGCTGCAGAGGTTGGGCCAACATTCAGGGAAGGAGAGTTTGGTTAACAAGCATTTAGCTCTGATGATCAGTGGGTACAAGCTGCTCAGCTAATCACTCATGAGGCTAAGAATGGGAATTGAGAGGGTCTGTGTCTGGCCTTGTCTCTAAGTAGTATTGGGAAGGAGGGGGTTGCAGTAGGCCATTTCCAGGAACACAAAAGGGTAGGGGTGGGGGTTCGTAGCGACCTCTGTTTTCCAGGACCTTAGGGCTCCGGTAAATTCAGCGCCACTCCCCAGAGAGTCCCCATTCGCAATCTGCACCTGCCCCAGCAGCAGATTTGCAATAGTTGCGTTAGTAGCTGCTAAGGGCGCAGGACTGGGGCTTTTAACCTCCCAGCCCCGCTGGCACCACGTGAGGTCAGAGGAACAGCAGCATCGCCTCTCCTGGGAGCTCCTTGGAAAGGTCCTCTTCCAAGTCACTGTGAGCTACTAAGGGGTCAGAAGGATGACGTGAAAATAAGTCCCTGCTCTCAGCAGCTTTGCTTCTGCCAGTGTCTGCTGTTTACCTGGTCCTGCCCCTCAGATGGTGAGACCTCTGTACCCAGGTCACTCACTGGTCCATCAGATGATCTCCAGCCCAGCCCGGCTGCAGGTGCTGGTCCATCTTTCCCTCCTCCTCCTCCATCCAACTTAACTGCTAAGTCAGGATTTAGCAGGGCTGGGCTGTCAATGCCCCATTCTCATTATGTTATAATAACATAACAGAGAATAGAGAAACACCAGCACACTGAGTCCAAATTAAGCAGGGGTCCTTTATTGGCCACAGTCAAGAGCAGACTTATCCTCAAAGTCTCTTCATCCCCAGAGGAAAGGGTACAAACTTTTTATAAGGTGCTTTCAGTAGGGGAGGAGGAGTCCTTAATGCAAGCCGAGTTTCATGAAAACCAATACCTGCAAGGTTAGATCTATAGGGTAAGGGGGGTGCTTACAAGGGAGAGCTGTGGTTTCTCAGGATTTTGCAGTTTTTGCTAAACTCTGCAGCTTTCAGCTGAGCTGAAAGGGGTGTGTTGAAAGCCCTTAGCAAAATGGAGTAAGTCTGGCTGTATGTACAAAATGGAGTTAGGACATTATAATCACAGCTGCGTGCACTGAAGCTAGAAGGGGGGGCTCTGCCTATCAGCCAACAGTTCTCAGTCTTGGCTGCGTTTCGTGCCCCCTGGAGAACTTTTAAATATCCAAGTGCCAAATCCACACTGAGGCCAATTACATTAGACTAGAACTTGGGTGTCAGTATTTTTCTTTTTTTTTTTTTGGTGTCAGTATTTTTCAAAACTCCCTAACATGGGCCACAGTCCATCCTGGGGCCAGCCTTTTTCTTCCTCCCCACATGCAACAGTGCTGGGGCCTCTTTTTCCTGCCCTCCTCTTGGGCCAACGAGCCCTACCCTAATGTCTTGACCAAATGGCATCATGCTGAGTAGTACTGGCTCCAGGCCTCTGTACTCTTAGCAAAATACTCTCTAAGAACCAGTCCCCCTGCTGGTCTACCCTTGGACCTCACTTCTTTGGTCGTCTGGTCCCTGCCTTGGTCAGTGACCCCAGAGCCAGTCTGGCTCCTCAGGGAAACCCTCCCCTCAGGCCCAGACTCTCCTGTCCTCCCTGTCACTGAATAATGAAGCCCCTCTACCCACAGATCCCAAGATCACTATTTTTTCACTTTAGCTATTTTCTGCTTTACCAACAGCTCTGTGATTCCCAGTCCACATCTCCCGTAGCATCTGATTATTTTCAGGGCTTGGTATGTAAAAGATATTCGAAGCAAAATTTGTTGGCAATTGATTGAATTCATAAAAGGGTTCCACTGGGCACTTCTAGGGATGGAGGAAAATCAAACCATGAGACACATTGCACTGGAAAAGGGATTTCTTTGCTGACATCACTCTTGAACTTAGTGCCATTAATTTTATAAAAGAGGTATTAACAGGCAGAACGGCTCTAACAATCTCAGATGTTTTGGAGCTTTTAACGGTTGAAAATGTGGGAACTGAGGATAGAGAGGCCTGTTGGAGTGTGCCCCTCCCCAGATCTGGGATAGAGACACCTTTGGAGCTATACCTATCAGATGGATTTGATCCTCCCAGGCTCCAGAGATAGAGATGAGCCAGGGTGGTGTGATTAGTATTATTATTTATACTTAGTGGAACTTACATTCAGGGCTTCTTCTGCAAGTGCTTAGGGCACTACTGATTTATGTGTAATTTCACTTCTCACAACAGCACTTCTGGGCAGAGGATAAAGGTTAGAGGCACTCCGCTCCAAGTTAGAGTACTCATTAAACCAGGCCTAATGGCAACATATATCCCTTTATAGTTTGGCTTTTATGAAAAATCACATCTTTAGTAGAAGCTTACATGCCTCAAGGACCTAGGATGGGAGTTTTTGAGCAATTTCAATCATTCTCCCCTATTCAAAGCTTAAACATGGAAAAATATGGGTGAGAGTCACAGGTAGCTTGGAAAAGAGGGCAGTAATTAGAAATCCTGGGCTGTGATTTTGCCAGGGGGAGTCTGTGCTAGAAAAAGTGATACAAAATGTGTCATGGGTTATCACCAGAATTTATTGAGTACCTGGTAGAGTGGTGGTTTTCAAACCCAAGTGCACATCAGCTGAGGGAATTGTTAAAACCAGGACTATGGGGCCCCAGTACTGAGTTTCTGACTAAATAAGTCTGGGTTGAGGAATGAGAAGTTGCATTTCTATCAGGTTCCTGGGTGATGCTGGCATATTTATTATAAAAGATACTCACATTTTGAGACTACATGTTGAGAACCTCTGAAGTAATACATTGGATCACCAGGATCTAAGATTCTTAAAAATATGAAGCTAAGATGACCCCCACTCTCCCATCCCCATTGCCAAATGTTCTCACTTTGATTAAAATTGTTTCAAATCAGTATGTCCAAAAGGTAGACCAGAAGTTTAAAAAGTTTCAAAATTATTTTTATTTGGAAATAATTACAGATTCACTAGAAGGTTCAAAGAAATTTTAGGGAGGTTCCATGATCTCTTTACAGAGCCTCTCCCTTGTTAATAGCTTGTATACCTCTAGTATAATATCAAAATGAGGAAATTGACATCGGGGCAAACTACAGAACTTAATCAGACTTTGCCAGGTATACATACACTCATTTGAGTGTGCATATGTGTATATCTCTATGCAATTTTATTACATGTGTAGTCTCAAGATATTCAGCCTTACCCACACCACCTCCCTAATCTCCATCTCAAGCTCCTGGCAACCACTAATCTGTTTTCCATCTCTATAATTATGTTATTTACCAAATGCTATATAAATGGAGCTATGCAGTATGTATCCTTTGGATGCTGACTTTCTTCATTCAGCAAAACTTCCTTGGGGTTCATCCAAGTTCTTGTAGGTATCAATAGCCTTACTTCTTTTTTTTGTGTTTTGAGACAGGGCCTCAAGCTGTCACCCTGGATAGAGTGCTGTGACATCACAGCTCACAGCAACCTCCAATTCCTGGGCTCAAGCGAGTCTCTTGCCTCTGCCTCCCTAGTAGCTGGGACTACAGGCGCCTGCCACAATGCCTGGACATTTTTTGGTTGCAGCCATCATTTGTGTTTGGCGGGCCCAGGCTGGATTCGAACCCATAAGCTCAGGTGTACGTGGCTGGTGACTTAGCCCGTTGAGCCACAGGTGCTGAGCCAATAGCCTTCCTTCTTATTGCTGGGTAGTAGTCCATGGTATGATTATCTCAAAGCTTGCTTAATTGTTAACCCTTTGAAGGATATTTGAGTAGTTTGAAGACAGTACAAATAAAACTGCTACAAGCATTTGTGTGGATGTTTCTACATGAAAATAGTTGTTTTCCCCCCTCTGAATGTAATTGCTGTTCATATTGTAAGCCCATTTCCACCATTTTGTATCACTATTTTTTCACTTTAGCCATTCTGAGAGGTATTTGCATTTCTTTAATGCCTAATAATGTTAAACATTTTTTCATGTACTTGTTTGTCATCTGTGTGCCCTCTTCAGTGAAATGTTTATATTTTTTGACCATTTTCTATTTTCTTTTGTTTGTTTTTACTGTTGAGCTTTGATAGTTGTTTATATTTACAAGGTATTAATTTTTTGTTGCATATGTAGTTTACAAGTAATTTTCTCTTTTTTATCTTTTCTTCACAGAAGTTTTTAATTTTGATGAGGTCTAATTTATCATTTTTTTTCTTTTATGGATCATATTTTGGTATCAAGTCCAAGAACTGTTTGCTTGGTTCCAGGTCCCAAAGATTTTCTCCTGATTTTTTCTCAAAATTGTGTATTTTACATTTAAGTTCATGCTCCACTTTCAATTACCTTTTGTATCAGTTGTGAGGTTAAGGTTGAGGTCCAATTTTATTTTTACTTTTAATTCCATAGTCCATTTTGAATTAATTTTTACACAAGGTGTGAAGTATAAGTGAGGCTCATTCTTTGCCAATGGATGATCAGGTCCACCAGCACTAGATTTTAAAAAGCCAATCTCTGCTCCATTGGGTTGCTTTTGCTATTTTGTTAAAAATTAATAGGGCACATTTATATAGCTCTACATCTGGGTTTTGTATTCTGTTACTTTGATCCATATGTCTGTCTCTTTACTAGAACCACATTGTCTTGATTACTACAGCTAAATAATGAGCCTTCACATTGACAAGAAAGATTTTTCCTATTTTATCTTCTTTCTAAAATTATTTTGCCTATTTTTAAGGCTTTCCCCTTTCCATAAAAATTTTAGGATAAGCTTGCCTATATTTACAGAAAACAGTGCTAAGATTTTCATAAGAACTGTGTTAGACCTCTATACCCAGATTGAGGGAATTTACATCTTAACTATATTGAGTCTTCCAGTCCATATGTTTCTGCAACTATTTAGGTCTTTGATTTTTTTTATTAGCATATTACCATTTTCATCCTGTACGTTTTATTAAATTTATACCTAACTATTCCTTTTTTAGAAAAGCAATGGTAAATGATATTACTTTGTTTATTTATGTAAAAGACAGGATCTTGCTCTGTCACCCAGGCTAGAGTGCAGTGGTGCAATCATAGCTCACTGCAGCCTTGAACTCCTGAGTTCAAGCAATCTTCTTGCCTCAGGCATGCACTGTCACACCCAGTTTGACATTCTTAAAAATTTTTTTGGTTTCCAGTTATTCATTGTTAGCATATAAAAATACAATTGATTTTTGCATATTTATCTTTCAGTTTGCAACCTTACTGAATTCACTTATTAGTTCTAAGATATCTCTTTGTTTGTTGGTAAATTGCCTGGGATTTTATACATAGCAGTCACATTATCTGCATATAGGACAATTTTATTTCTTTTTTTCAATTTGTATGCTTTTTGTTTTTTTATCTTGCCTTCAGTGGTTGAAATTCACAATGCTATGGTGAATAAGAGGGTGAGTATACTACCATGTTTGTCTTGTTTCCAGTCTTAGTGGCAAACCATTTATTCTTTCATCATGAAGCATGATGTTAGCAATAAGTTTTTTGCAATGCTCTTTGTGAGGTTGAGGAATTTCCCCTCTATTTCCAGTTGACTGAGATTTTTTTTTTTTATTAAATCACACTGTGTACATTAGTACAATCAAGGGGTACAATGTGCTGGTTTCATATACAATCTGAAATATTTTCATCAAGCTGTTTAACATAGCCCTCATGGCATTTTCTTTTTTTTTTCCCAGGGGTAAGACAGAATTTATTTACAGAAAAGAATACAGAAAACACTAAAGCTCCTGGTAGAGAGAGAGAACTCAAGTGGGGAGAGAAAAGCTCTCTCCATTTCTTTCCTGGTCTTTCCCCGTCTCCCCCTTTAGGATTTTAGTCTCGGGGTATATATAGGTGTATGGGTTCCTTGGCCAGGAAAGAATGAACACAGTCCCTTCCGCCAGGGCAAAGTGAATGAATGTATCAATGAATGGACACAGTTTATTCATGGAATTCAGGCCTAGGAAATTCACATGGAATTGACCTAGGCATAGGAAATGGGGGTTCCACATTTAGTCCTAAGTGTAAGGTGAAGGAGACACCAAGGCACAGGTGTCTCCTTGGCAGCTGTCCGGGCTTTTTGGCTATTGGAGCCTCCTGTGGGGGTCGGAGGTCCCCCCCCCATGCCTGTCATCCAGCCCGCTGGTTCTTCAGCTGGCTGCCGCAGCACCAACACCACCAAGGAGGAGGTAGCAGTATACCAATTTTCTTAATTCACTCATGAATCAATGGGCACTTTGGGTGGTTGAGTCCACCTCTTTGTAAATGTGAATTGAGCTAGGACAAACATTTGAGCACAGGTGTCTTTTTGATGATACCCAATGTCAGGACTGCAGGATGGAATGTTCAGTCTGCTTTATTTCTTTGAGGAATCTCCACACTGCTTTCCATAGAGGTTACACTAGCTTGCAGTCCCACCAACACTGTATAAACATTACTTTCTCTTTGCAGCCACACCAGCATCTATTTTTTTTTGACTTTTTAATAATGTCCATTTTGACAGGCGTGAGGTGGTACCTCCTTGTGATTTTAATCTGCATTTCCCTGATGATTAGTGATGGTTGAAGATTTTATCGAATGTTTGTTGACCATTTGACTATCATCTTTTGAAAATCTTCTATTTGTGCTTTTTGTGCACTTTTAAATGTGATTGTGTTATTCTTGCTGACTTGTTTGAGATTTTTTAATTCTTTATAGATTCTGGTTATTAGCCCTATGTAAGCTATAACATTTGCCAATATTTTCTCCCATTCTGTAGGTTGCCTATTTACTCTATTGAGTATTTCCTTTGCTGTATGGAAGCTTTTTCTTTAATTTTTTTTTTTTATTCAGTTTTTGGCTGAGGCTGGGTTTGAACCCACCACCTCCAGTATATGGAGTCAGTGCCCCACTCCTTTGAAATGTAATCAAGATATAAAACCATTTGCCTACAACCAACTGCTCTTCAATAAAGCAGACAGCAACATATACTGGGGACAGGAAGTCCTATTCAATAATTGGTGCTTGGGAAACTGGATAGCTGCTTGTAGAAGAATGAAACAGGACTTCTGTCTTTTGCCATATAGAAAAATTAATTTAAAATGGATTAAAGACTTAAATGTAAGGCAAGAAGCCATAAAAACTTGAGGAGAAAAGATAGAAAAACTCTTCTAGACATAAACCTAAGCAAAGAATTTATGACCCCAAAGGCAAAAACAAAAATAAATAAATGGGACTCGATTGAATTAAAAAGCTTCTGTTTGAATTTTCAAGAACTGCAATTCCCAGTTCCAGCAAAGAATACCGAATGTCTAGTTGGGAGAGGAGTAAATTATTATAACTGTTAAGAAGACAATTTAACAATACGTGTCAACTGTTCTTAAATGTTCGGTCTTTGATTTGACAAATTAACTTAAAAATAAAATTATTCTCAAAATGTACTAAATTGCCTCATAGGAATAACACAAAATATGGTCAAGATTTGTGCACAGAGGTGCCCAGAACATTATTCATATTACCATAGAGATAGTAAGAAACTCCTGAGTGGGCAGTGCCTGTGGCTCAGAAGAGTAGGGCACCGACCTCATATACCGGAGGTGGCGGGTTCAAACCTAGGCCCGGCCCCAAACTGCAAAAACAATAACAACAAAAACTTCTGAGTGTCCATTGGTAGCCAGGGAATGGTTAATCAATAAACTCACACCCTGGGGTATTATACAGGCATCACAAATGTTTATAAGGACAGTTGACAGATGTAGGAAATTGTGTGTGTTTATCTGTGATAAATAGGTCAAGAAAATTATTTACAACACCTGACAGATAAAGAGTTAATATGCAAAGAGTATTTACAAATTAAAAAAGGAAAAATACGACCTAATTGCAAGCATGGCAAAGACCATTAATGGCCAATTCATAAAGGAGGAAATATAATGGTCAATAAACTTATGAGACATATTCGACCTCTGGGAAATGGAGAAGTAAAAGGTATAGTAAAAACAAAATGCTATGTCTTACCCATCAGACTGACAAAAACATACAATAACGTTAAATGCTAACAAAGACAAGCAAAAACATAGGCACCTCCCACAGGGCCAGTGGGAATGCGCCTCGCCTAGGTCTTTTGAGTTATCTTAGGGTATGTGTGAAGTTAAAGTAAGCAGGTGCTTTGAGCCAGCAATTCCACTCTGAGCCTTTATCTGATAGAAACAAAAAAATTATTTTGGAAGGAAGGAAAGAGAAGAAATTTTCTGAATGTTCATTAATAGAGAAGCAATGGAATGCATTATGTGCGTCAGAATTAACGTGTACTTTGCAAGAGAGAGGGAGAAATATATATATATATAGAGAGACGTGTTTGTGTATCTGTTTTCTCGAAGGGATAACCACACTAACTCACTAAGAGAAAAACAAGGTATTGGGAAATGAAAATGTGTATGAGAGTGAAAACCTGTTTCTGTTACACAAGGTCTGACAATTAAATTCACAAACTCGTCCCAGAAAAATCGCTACATACCTCGTTGTTGAAGGTCACTATGGTATTCCGCTTGGGAAGCGAGGCCCTGATACCAGGGCCCAGTCCACCCTGCAAGACACTTTTGCAGTTTTTTTTTTTTCTTTTTGGCTGGGGTGGGATTTGAACCCACTACCTCCTGTATATGGGGCTGGAGCCCTACTCTCTTGAGTCACAGGCACTGCCCACTTCAAAGCACTTTTGGGACTCTTTTTCTGGAAAGGGTCATCAGAGCTGCTATGGCATTACCTTAGATGTCCTGAATGTCATCAAACTATCTTCCTTTCATTATTGCTTTTCTCTCTGGATAAAGAAAAGCGTTGGGGGCCAGATCAGGTGAGCAGGGAGGTTGCTGCAACATAGTTATTTATTCACCGGCTCAGTCCCTTACAGCGCAGTAAGAATTGTTCCTTTTGTCCACATTTTTCCTTTGGGGACCATTTTTGCACACACCTTTCTCAAGCCAAGATTTTCAGTTAAGATTTTCCTAACCGTTTCTTTATCAATGTTCACTATGCTTGTAACAGTCAGCCTCTGATTCTAATGCGAGCTTAGAGAAATTTTTGTAGCGTTTTTGTCATTTCTGTCCGTCACTGGGTACCCTGACCTCTCTTCCTCTGTGATGCTTTCCATTTCCTTCATGGTCTTGTCCCCATAATCGTGGACTAACATGTCCTTAATTTCGCTTCCAGTTTTGCCATGTTTCACAAGAAATGTAACGTTTGCTCATTGCTCGAAGGGAAGCTCTGACATTCTCGGCACACAAAGCAGGCAGCCAGGATAATGACCCTGCTCAGCCAGGCAGCCCCGCCATGGACGTGAGCACAGCTGTGGGGCCCTGACCACCAAGCTTATACAGCCTTACCCACGTGATGTTCAGCCACCAAAGTAAGCTGGCTGGTGGCAAATCTGGGGACTGAACTGTCAGACCTCATATCCTTTTTTGTTTGTTTGTTTTCTTTTAAACTTTGTTTTCTAATTTCTTTGTTTTTTTTCTATTTAACTTTTGTTAAATCTTTCTTCTGCTTCCTTTTCTTTCTTCCTCCTCGCCATCCTTTCTTCCTCCTCCTCTTTCTCTCCCCTTCCCGCCTCTTTCCTTCTTTTTCTTCTCCCTTTTCTGCTTTTCTTCTCTCTCCAGTGCCCATTAGCTCGTGCGTCTCTCATGGACAAGGACATGGTGCTGGACCTGAGGGATGGTACCAGCCCCTGCTGTGAGCTTTGGTTATTTCACCAGGATGGACTGGCGGGCGGAGGGAATGGGGTAGAATATTGGCTATTTTTGGTGTATCCTTTTCAACACTGGTTATGGAGAACACAGGGTGATTTTATAATTTAAAAAAAATACAGAGATTTAATGAAATAGATTCTAGGACAAGATTATGCTCTGAAATCTGATTTTTTAGAGTACAGAGAGGAAGAAAAAAAGATCAAAAATAAAAGTGCCAAAAGGTTAAGTGAGTCCCTCCGCGGAGCACACGGGTTTGGTCATTTGCTGCTTTACACACTGTTCTGGGCTTCTCAAATTTAAATTAAAAAGCATTAATTCTGTTTTTAAAGTGGAGGAAAGAAGTCCTTTTTTCCATCCTCTTGGCTTCAAGGATGTTTGTTGCTTTCTGGCGGGGTCTCCAGAAGGGAAAGGCCTCCCTGCGGCCCCCAGGCGGTTCCGCGGGGCCGCGACAGGTGCAGCTGCGCCCGCCCGAGCCCTCAGCCCAGCAGGTGGAGGGGCTCCTGCCTGCAGAGGCGCCTGCAGGTGGCCGGGGGCCCCGAGGGGTCTCTGTGCCGGTCAGCGTCCTCAGACTCCCCAGCGCTGGTCCCAGGAGGTGGCCGCACAGCCTTAGAAAGCAGCAGCTGGACCCACCGTCCGTGAAATCGTCCAGTCCGCGAGGCAGGAGGTGCCGCCGGAGCCTGCGTGGGTTTGGGGGGCTGCCCGGCCCTGCGGGGGTCTGTGGGCGGCCTGGGCCTCTGCAGAGACTCCGCTCTGGGGCCCTTCGGTTCTGGGCAGGGACCAGGAACTCTTCCACCCGGGCAATGACATGGAGGCAGAAGACAGTCAATAAGCAGCCGGCAAAATTGAAGCCAGTAATGAGCCGTCTGAATATTGCGGCGTCACCATGCCGGGGACGCATTTATCTGGGAGCATTGCACGAGCGCGCTGGCTGCGTGGCCCCCTTTCCCTCCGCCGAGGTTCCGCCCGGCGGCCCCCGCACCTGTGCCCAGACTTTTAGAACCCTGGCAGGGAGAGGCAGGCCCGTGCGGCGCCGGGTGGGGACGGAGGTCCACGGGCAGTGTCCCCTGGGTAAGGAGGTGCCGTGAGGCCCAGAGAGGCCCCCGACGCCCGCCCTGGCCCAGCAGGGAGGCCTCCAAGGACAGGGACGTCCCCCCCCTCCCACGCAGGGGTGCTGGCCCCGAATCCCGCCCCACCCTGCACCTGTGGGCGCCCGATGAGTCTCTGTGAGCAAATGAGCCCTGGGGCTCGTCTGAGCCTGCTGTGTCCCTCTCGGGGGGCTCTGGCTTGGGCTAGAGCAGTGACCTGGAATTGCCTCTTCTATAGGGTTCTAGAAAATGTCCTTCAGACCCCACTACCCAGAGGAAGGGGGGAAGCAGGGTGCGCGGCTGAACCCGAAGGCTTAGCCGGGGGCCTGGAAGCAGAACTGCTCAGCATGGTGAGGAACCGTTTGCTTTAGGAGAAGCCTTTGCAGCCCACTTACTCTCAGGAAGGAGGGCCAAGGAGGGGCCAGGGTTACATGGAAAGGGGGCCTGTACCGTGGAAGGGTGAGGCAGGGGTTGCAGACCTCCTAAGCTGTTATGCAGATGGGCACAACCACCAAGATAGCACTTAAAGGCTGGTGCGGTTGTTTATTAAAACAGCTTGGGGTTCTCCCCTCCTGTGGAGGGCAGGAGGAACCTGGTTTTGGGGTGTCCTGGGGATCTTGGGGTGACCTTTCGTGGCTTTGCTGCTGTGGGCAGGCTGCTGGGAGCACCTCAATGCCTCCTGGTTGTTTCCCAAATTACTGCGAATAATAATAATAGCAATGATGATGATGTTCTAGAAATGTCCAGCTAGAATGTTTTCAAACTGAGTCACCGGGTTTGCGCCTGATCATTGTAGACAGATGCTGTGTAGTTGGCCGCATTGTTTCAATGCTTGAGTATTTTTGAATTAGAGTATCCATGCTTGCTGAAAAACCGGAATGATCTGGATAGTACAAAGCATCTGTGCTCTTAACCCGGCAACTCCACGCCGGACGTGTAAGTCTGGCGGTGAGGATGGAAGGGCAGCACCACTCAGGCTGCACGTGGTGGTCCTCAGGAGCGGCCTCCACTCGCAGGAGTGTCTCCGTGTGGCCGGCGTGCCGAGTGTGGCTCCTCTCTTCGTGTGGGATGGCAGTCTTCCGCAGATAGAAGGCTCTAGAACTCCTCCCAGCCGTGGTTTCCACTCAAAGAACAGGAAAAGCAAAGACCCGGGAGTGGAAGGCATGCAGGGTCAGGGGACGGAGCCCATGAAGTCCACTTTGTCGCCAAAGGCCGTGGATTCCAAGGCTGGCCGTCTCCCTGCCTCCCTGGTTCACGTTGAACTCTTAGCAGCTGAGTGTCCCAATTCGCAGACGGCGGCTGCCCAAGCCACCCACTTCAGGACTGCGAGCTTCTAGAGCTAACTTCGCGCAGGGCGCTCTGTGCGTGTGGCAGCCATGTGTGTGCCCTTGCACCCACGCTGGGTGTGCTGGCATCCTCCCATTCCCCCCACAGGGCCAGGGGCGTGGGCATGTCTGTGGATGCCCCCAGTCCAGTGGCTCACAGTAGGGACACTTCATACATGCGGCAGGCAGCATCCCGGGATGGGACGAGGGAGAGAGGATCTGGTCTGTTGGCTGGAAGCTGAGCTGATAACCCACATCAAGAGAGAATTGAGTCTTTTTAAGACAAATGTTTCCAGATGCTGGGATCACTGGGTCCGTGTTCCTACCCAGATGGGTCTGGGTGGGAGCCAGAAAAGTAACAGCAGTTGGTAAAATCAGAAAGGTAGTTAACCTGGGACGGGCCTGGGCTGATCCCTGGAAGGTGGGGGTTACCTGGAGATGTCTAACACGGCATGAAGTGTGCCAGGACCCCAGAGAGCAGGGAGGGGTGAGGGGACTTCACCTTCTCTCCATGTCCGTCTGTCCAGCTCCTGCCAGCCAGCCGGAACCGGTCCCCAGATATTCCCTGCCGGTGGGGCTGGGGAAGCCTCTGACAGAATCAGGGTTTCCAGGGAGATTATAATTGACGCCCTGTTTCCTGGTCGCTGGGAAGTTCTCCTGGGCAGGGACTGCGCTGACACGTCCAGCTGGAACCATTCAAGGTAAATGACAAGCAAGAAACTCAATGGAGTTGAACCTCTGAGATCCTAAAGGGAATTTTCTATTTTTTTTTTTTTTCACTCAGAGTGTGGTTTGGGATCTTTAAATATTTGAAGGGTTCAGGCTGACGATCCCACATTTGAGGGTGCTCTTCCTACCTCGCTGTGTTAGAGGGGTTGAAGCTATAAACCAGCATCAGTCACAGCTGAGCCTGTGTGCCCTAAACACAACCCAGAAAAATGTCCTTTCTGGAGTCATGAGCTGTCCCGGTTGCCCTCACTTTAGAACCCCAAAAGGGTTGCTGGCTTCATCTTCACCTGCTTAGAGGGCCTTGTTGACACAGCAGCTGTGCCCCTGTTTAAAGCTCTCTGGCGCTTTCCTGTTGGAATTAGAATGAATGGAATGAAGTCCAAGTTCTGTGTCACCTACAAGATCTATGGGAGGTGGCCCCGCCCTCTTTTCCAGCCTCATTCATGGGACCGTCATCGCCACCCCAGACTCCTTGTCCTCAGATAGACCACAGGCCCCCGCTGAGCCCCCAGCCTAACTGTGTCTGTCACCCACTTGCATTCAGCCATCTGTTCAGATTCCTTCTATTCAAGAGATTATTCAGAGTGGCCCTGCCTAGTTCTTTCTTCCCACATTGCCCTATTTTATTTTCCTCAAAGCAGTAGTCCTTGCCTGAGATTATCGCCATGAATTTTAACTTGTCTGCTGTGTGTGACTTCTGCTGGAATGGAAGGTCCCCGAGAGTCAGGTTTTGCTTTTTGTGCTCCAGTTCTTGGGATGGTTCTTAGCCAAACCCCACAAACATAATGGACAGATGGATGAAGGGATGGGTGGATAGATGCTAGGGGGGCGTAGAGAACCCAGGAGGAGTTCAGGGTTTTCAGGACGTTGCAACAGGGCTCCTTGAGGGTCAGCTAAACTGGGGAAAGATCAGGACAGAACCATGCCATCATCGCTTCTCTAACTTAGAGAAACTTTATTATGGTTTCAAAACAGACGAGCTAATAGCCGGGCATTGTGGCAGGCACCTATACTCCCAGCTACTTGGGAGGCCGAGGCAAGAGAATCGCCTAAGCCCAGGAGTTGGAAGTTGCTGTGAGCTGTGTGATGGCACAGCACTCTACCGTGGGCGATAAAGTGAGACTGTCTCTACAAAAACAACAACAACAACAAAAACAGACAACCTGTTGGGAAATTATGAGATGTCCTTTCTCTTCTTTCTTATTCAGGCAACTAACAAGTAGAAACGAATTTTGGACAGACAAGCTTTGGTTATGGACTTTGTCTTCCCAATGACCACCAATTTTTTTTTATCAGATCATATTCTGTTGCTGACTTGAATACTAATTTGAAGACAGTGTTTTGTGATCTAACTAAAAAATAGAATTCCTTGAGCGTGAGTCCTTCATGGAAATGGTAGATTTTATATTTTACAATGTGATGAGATGCCACTCCAGGTTAAATGAAGTCTAAGTGTGCTTGTAAATGACTTATTTTAGCAAATGTCCACCAAGATGCTGAGCTGCATATAACAATACTAATTGTCGTAAGAAATAGTTTCTTTTTTCTTTGATAATAAACATAATAAAAATCTCTTTGAGGAGCATTTAGAAGTTTATAGAAGAGGCTATTTTAATCAACTCTAATCCCATCACTCTGAGATGACTGTTCTTAGCTCAATTTCCTTTCTGCCTTTTATTTCTGTCTCTCTCTATAAACATATATGTATATTTTGCATGGTTTTAATTATCTTCTAAGCAGACTTTTTCTTACTTTTTTCACTTCAAATTCTATCTGGTGTATCTTCTTAGGTAGTTTAAAAAATCTGAGGACACATCACTCAATTGTCTCATAAGATTTCACCATGTAGATACTCAGTGTCCACCAGAAATTATAATGTGATGGGCACGTGAAAGTTTGAATTTTTGGCTAGGCATGGTGGCTCACTACTATAATCCTAGGAATCTGGAAGCCAAGGCAGGTGGATCACAAGTTCAGGAGTTGGAGACCAGCCTGAGAAAGATCAAGGACCTTCTCTACTAAAAATAGAAAAAACTAGCTGGGCATGGTGGTGGGTGCCTATAGTCCCAGCTACTTGGAAGGCAGAGTCAAGAGTTTGAGGTCGCTGTGAGCTATGACACTACAGCACTCTAGGCTGGGCCACAGAGTGAAAAAAAAAAAGAAGAAAATTTGAATTTTCTAGAAGATACAATAAACACATTTGAAAAATCAGGTGAAATTAATTTTGTGAAAATTAATGTGAAATCATTTGCTGCCACGTATATAAATGTTTGCCATTTCAACACATGGTATAAAAATTATTGAGATATTTTACATTTTCCCAGCTAAATCTTGTGTATTTTACGTTTCCATTCACATCGGCCCCATTGTAAGTGTTCAGTAGCTACACATGGTCACTGGCCATCAAGGCTAGTAGTGTGGGTCTAGGCTGTTGAAAATTAGTTGTACGATAGTTTATGCATAGTGGAAGGGGTTTTAGCTTAATTCCCATCTTCCAACGTAAAAGGCCATGTTCTGAGAATAAAGGCAGCTTGAAATTAGAGTTAAAGTTATCTTCTATCAGGTCGTAAGGTGATTAATTCAGTTTGATAGTTACAAGATCCAGCCTGAATTCCTCAAAATGCTAAATGAAGTGGAAAGATGTTGAAAACAATGTTTTTTAAATTATACATTTGATACCATTTTGCCTCTTTTCCGAGATGATTTCCTAGGCTCTAATAGAAGTTGATGTCTTCAGGTGTATTAAGGTCATATTCAATATGAGGCAAATGAGTTGAATTGTTGTAAACCAATAGCCCCTCAAAAGACCGGAGTCTGTCTCAGCCTGTCTCGGCCTTGGTCCCCAGCATG
>CAUYON010153372.1:0-10988 GCA_963573935.1 Arctocebus calabarensis | reverse complement strand
GTCCCAGCTACTAGGGAGGCTGAGGCAAGAGAATCGCTTAAGCCCAAGAGCTGGAGGTTGCTGTGAGCAGTGTGACACCACGGCACTCTACCCAGGGCGATAAAGTGAGACTCTGTCTCTACAAAAAAAAAAAAAAAATCTCACCTGCAATAGTCATCCCTAGTCCAGAATCTCAATGTTTCTGTACCAATCATGATTTTCACCTTGCCCTGTAGATCTTACAGTCAATGGGACTTGCATTTGGGATTCTGGATATCAGGGACTGGCTCTTGTACAGGACCAGAAGACATCAATTCCTCACCAATGCTGAGGAATATGTGACAATCAAAGGACTAAACTCACATGTTGTTTCCTTAAGCACCAGAGATTTTTACACCAACCCTGTCCTCCTCAGGACGAACACTGGTATCACAGGAAATCATGACATCCAGCCCACAGAGTTAGGCACACAAAATTCTTTAGTCTTTCTTATTAGGTCTAGGACAATAGTGCAAATTAGGTGGACCTAGACCAAGAACTATTCTCTATTATCCTGTGGTCCCCTCTGAGACACATAAAGATGATACCCACAAAAGTTGTTTCTCCCTTCATGTTGATAAAACTATTATTTTTCTCAATCCACTCTACATAGTAAACAAAACCCCCAAGAGAAAAGGCTGCCACAATAGTCATCGTGGTAATCAGAGACACATTGGACAGGAAAGGTCCAAAGTTGGGTACTTTGGCAGCAGGACAAATAAGTCCTAACTATTATGTTTACAGTGAACACATTCTATGAAGAAAAGGGACCTTGTCAGAAAACCCCCAGTGGATCTTAGCTCAGATCCTTTAATCTAACTCTGAACAGAGCTAGATTATGTCCACTTAGAACCTAATCATGAGAGAAAAAAATGAGGCCCCTTAATAGGCTCAGAATACTCATGATTCCCTGCAGGGAACAGAAAAGAGTGCACAGGCTCGGCGCTTATGGCTCAACGGGCTAAGGCACCAGCCACGTACACCTGAGCTGAGGAGTTCGAATCCAGCCCGGACCTGCCAAACAACAACGTCAGCTGCAACCAAAAAATAGCCTGGCATTGTGGCGGGCGCCTGTAGTCCCAGCTACTTGGGAGGCAGAGGCAAGAGACTTGCTTGAGCCCAGGAATTGGAGGTTGCTTTGAGCTGTGATGCCACAGCACTCTATCCAAGGTGACAGCTTGAGGCTCTGTCTCAAAAAAAAAAAAAAAAAAAAAAAAAAAAAGAAAAGAAAAGAGTGCACAGAGGATTGTTTTCCCTGAACAAAATGTGAGCAATTCACACACAGCTGGTAGCAGTAAGACAGCTTCCACCACAGGTAACGGCAGTGATACAACTCTTTCCACAGCCTTGGGTAGTTTAGAAACAGCTGCATAAAGCCCCCCACAAAGATGGTGGCTACTGAGACTCTCCCCAGGGTGGATGTATGAATATACCTGGTTCACTTGCTGGTTCTCTCACAAAGGGTGCTCACAGAGCTTTTCTCTGGTGTGTGTCCTATAAGGAAATAGCACATTTTCTGTGCTCATAAGGCCTCTCTTTAGTGTGAATTTCTGGTACTAAATAAGTTTAAGAGAGTCAACTAAAGAGTCACCGAAACTGTTGTGCTCACGAGGCCTTTCTACAATGTGAACTTTCTGGTGCCGCACAAGGTGAGAGCTTCTGCTATAAGCTTTCCCGCAATCACTGCATACATAAGGCTTTTCTCCAGTGTGAACCCTCTGGTGTAGAACGAGGCTAGAATTGCGGCTAAAGAATTTTCCACACTCACTGCACTCATAAGGTCTTGCTCCAGTGTGAACTTTCTTGTGTTGAACAAGATGGGAGCTACTAATATAAGCTTTCCCACATTCATTGCATACATAAGGCCTTGCTCCAGTGTGAACTCTCTGGTGTAGAATGAGACTGGAATTATGGCTAAAGCATTTTCCACACTCACTGCACTCATAAGGCTTTGCTCCAGTATGAATTCTCTGGTGTACAATAAGATTAGAACTATGGCTAAAGAATTTTCCACATTCACCACACTCATAAGGCCTTTCTCCAGTGTGGATTTTCTGGTGCTGCACAAGTGTGTCTTTACGGCTAAATGCCTTCCCACATTCACTGCACTCATAAGGCCTTACCCCAGTGTGAATTATCTGGTGCTGAACAAGTGTGTCTTTGCAGCTGAAGGCTTTCCCACATTTACTGCACACATAAGACCTTGCTCCTGTGTGGACTCTCCTGTGTTTAATGAGGCTGGAATTATGGCTAAAGAATTTCCCACATTCAATGCACTCATAAGGTCTTGCCCCAGTGTGAATTCTCCAGTGCTCAATAAGATGAGAGCTTTGGCTAAAAAATTTCCCACATTCACTGCATTCATAAGGCCTTTCTCCAGTATGAAATCTCTGGTGTTGCACAAGTGTGTCTTTACGGCTGAAGGCTTTCCCACATTCACTGCACTTATAAGGCCTTTCTCCAGTGTGAATTCTCTGGTGCTGAATAAGGTGGGAGCTTCTGCTATACGCTTTTCCGCATTCACTGCAGTCATAAGACCTTTCTCCAGTGTGAACTCTCTGATGCTGAACAAGTGTGTCTTTGCGGCTGAAGGTCTTCCCGCATTCACTGCACGTGTAGTATCTTTTTCCAGTGTGAAATTTCTGGTGCATTTTTAGGTGGGACAGATGAACAAAGGCCTTTCCACACTCCTTACATACCTGAGATGCTTCTCCACTGTGAATTTTTCTGTAATTATTAAGAGTTGATTTTTCCTTGAACATATTTCCACATGGTAGACATGGGAAGGGTTTTACCACAGTATGAGTTATCTGGTTGTCAAGGAGAGTAAAGGTGTTCAAGAAGGCTTTCTTATTATCACTACAATTAAAAAGCATCTGTCCATCACAGCCTTTCTGGTATTGCCCAAGACTGGAATTGTGTGGGAAAGACTCCAGGCACTCCGTCTTTTCATAAGGATTCACCCTACTGTTAGTGGTCTGGTGCTGGAAGAGGCCAGAGCTGCCTGGCAAATCCATCCCTTCCTCCCTGTTTGTAAAGGATCTCCCAAACATATGGACTGTACAGTTCTTCACAAATGATGCCTCTCCATAATCCTCTTGGAGGCTACTTTCTCTACTACATTGTGTGTGGTGCTGGTGAAATTTTGTATCAAACGAGAATCCTCTCTCACACATGTAAAGTTTCTGGGTAAGATGTGATCTCTGGTGTTCAGCCAGATGCAAAATATCTTTCAAGAGTGGGTTACACATCTCACATGGGGCTTTCTGCATAAATGGACCTGATTCAGGAGTCCTGACCTGTGACACTCCTACAGAAATGCTCTGCTCAGGTGCCTCCTCTTTGTATGCTTCACACCAACAACCTGAAAGGAAAGCAAAGAAATCCTGAGGAAGTGCATGTTGACTTTGTTGAGCAGCAGCAGTGACATCACAAATGTGCATGTGACATGTTAAAAAAAGAGCCTATTGGCTTGTTAGGAGAACAAGGGAGCCAAGATCAGTTCAGGTTATCAGTACAGGGTCTCTAAAGATCAAAGATGAAGGAACCCTAATGATGGGTAAAGACCTAATGTCAGTGATGGAGGAAGGGACAGGGCATAGAGATGAGGTCTCTAACTCACTCCTCTACAAAAGTGTGTTTGCAGGGTCTTGGCTGCTGGTGTCAGATGAGCTCTGTGCAGAAGGGTGTGTCCATGCCCAGAAAAATCTGACCCCAAATAAGCAGCTAGTTCTAAAGGATTACTTAAGGTACACAAATCAAGACATGTTAAAGTAAGCCAGCCTTGTAAAAGCATTGCAGAGAGAGCAGAGGAATGCAAAGAAAACAGAGATTAGAGAAGCGGGGAAATATCCAATGAATGGAAGACAGGAGAAAAAGGACAATGGACAAAGTACCAGGACTGGGGAATGAAAAGTAGAAAGATGGTATCGCTATGGGCCTTGGCAACAAAACACTTGTGAACACAAAAAAGGCTGAAGGTTTGATCTGAACCCAGCCCTAATATGGCACCCTACCCCAGTTCCCATTCAGTAGATCCTCTCCAGACCTCCCTAACTGTAGATGAGTAGTATCTGTGCTGACACTCAAGGCTTTCTGCCCCTCTCCATCTGGACAACTGCATGGATCTGGAAAATCCAAGTTGACAAAGAAACAAAAACAAAACAAAACAAAAAACAAGGTAGACCCATCCCACAGAAAAGAAAGCAAAATGTTAAAAAGGAACAACCTCCAACAAAGGTTTGGCAGAACAGTCCTATGACTTCCTCAATAAGTGACCATGCCAGTACCTGCAATTCCTGGGATAGTTGAGCCCCAGAAAACATCAGCTAGAGGATGAGGATAGAACCTGGTACACAGAGGTGCCAGAAATCAAAACAGTCACCCAGCCCAGTGAGTGGCCAAGCTACATAGATCTGATTAGCAGACTGAAAAATGCCTGACTACCTAACACTTTCCTGCAAGGTTTTGGGGCAAAAGATATTGGGAATACTCAGCAAGGGAGGAGACACAGCACTCAGACCAGCCCTAGCACCATAGCACTTATTCTGGGAAACTAAAAAGGGAGAGAGAAGAGTTGCTGATCTGGCTGGACAGAAAGAACTGCCCCTGGGGAACAGGAGAAGAACCAAAGCCCAACAAGGGCACTAGAGACAGGGTAGGAGGCTGTGGAGAGCAGTCCCTAAGAAAGGCCCCCAATGAATTCTTGCTCTTTTGTAAGCCTCTTCCCTTGAGTGTAGGCTGGTTTGACCGACTCACTTCTAAGGAATCGAATATGACAAAAATGATAAAGCATGACTTTCAAGATTAGGTTACAATGCTGGGCTTCCATCCTAAACACTCTCATTCACTTACCTGCTCAAAGAGAAGTTGGCTTGTATGTTATGAAGCAAGAGACAAAAAGGCCAACTGAGGAAGGAAGTGAGGGAGGGGAGGCCTCTGGAAATAGCTAGCAAGGAACTAATACTCACAGTCCAACAAGCCACAGGGCACTGAATCTAGAAACCACCATGAGTGAGCCTGTACATGGACTCTCCTGAGACTGGCCTTCAGATGAGACTGTAATTCTGGCTGAGAGCTTGACTGAAACCTCATGAGAGACAGAAGCACACACATAAGCTGTGACTAGACTCCCAATGCACTAGAACTGAGAGAGAATGAATTTGTATTGTTTTAAACCACTAAAGTTTACGATAATTTGCTATGTAGCAATAGCTAACTGAAACAAGGACTTACCCAGAGTGGCCACAAGTGCAAAGTTTTCCAGCATCACATCATGGTACAGGAGTCTCTGAGCCTCCTCAAGGAGTTCCCACTCCTCCTGGGAGAAATACACGAACACATCCTCGAAGGTCACACAACCCTGCCATGATGGGGACAGTTAAGCCCACAGGCAGCCTCTCACCCCAGAGCTCTCTCCCCTCCAGTCTATCCACTCACACATTTATCCCCTGTAGGGGTGGAGAACTTGCAGCCTCAGGCCACCTGTGGCCCTCCAGATCCCTAAGTGTGGCCCCTTGGCCAAATCTAAATTTCACAGAACAAATCCCTTTATTGGAAGGATTTGTGTTATAAAATTTGGGTTTAATCAAAAGGCTATATACAAGGATCCAGATGGCTTCATATGGCCCTAAGACTGTGGATTCCCCACCCCTGTCTGGCCCCTTTCCTCCCCAGCTTCCCAACTCAGAGGAAAGACCAGGCCTTGGAACTACTAGTGCCTGCTCTCTCTTCCCTCTGACCACTGAGAAGACCACTTCCTCTCTTCCCTTCTGACCCAGAGCAGAAACAGGCAAGTGTCAAATGCTGTCAAATTCTGGGTCTATCATGAAGGACCCCCAAGTACTCTCTTTTAAACCAGTTCTCCTGGTGTTTGTTGTTTGAACCATGCCTCCCAGACACAACCAAACTTCAGCTCATCCTTATTCCATAAGCTACAAATACTAGGGCAGTCATCACTCTTTGGACCTCACATAGCTTCCTCACATCTGGGACAAGCTCCAGTCATGCCATATGCATCTCCATGGCATCCCACAGACAGCATGCTACTCTATACACCATGTCCAGGAAGTGTTCACCTGTGTTTACAACATGCACCATTGCCACTCAGGTAGATAGCTAAACAGATCCAGTTCTCAGTCCCTCAATTTCACCCTTCTTACTTACTAACATACTGCCACCATGCCTTGAAGATACTCCATCCCACTCCACACACTGTTGCCACCTTCAACAGAACCCTTCCCTACACTAAAAAACCTGTGTCCCCTTGATGACTCAACTAAGGAGCACTGGGACTTTTTAAACTAAGCATAACCAAAATTTAACTCCTGATATAAACCCCCAAAATTACTCCTGCCACCAACTTCTCCATCTCAGTTGATGGCACTTCTATCATTGTACCAGAGAAAACAAAAAACTAAAAAATAAAAATTCTCAGTAAGGTGGTGATCCACAACTCTTCTTTTTCTCTCATTCACCCTTCACATCAAAAAATACAATCACAGCTCGGCGCCTGTGGCTCAAGTGGCTAGGGTGCCACTCACATAACCTTAGCTGGCAGGTTCGAATCCAGCCCCAGCCCGCCAAACAACAACGAGGGCTGCAACGAAAAAACAGCCAGGCGTTGTATAGGGCGCCTGTAGTCCCAGCTATTTGGGAGGCGGAGGCAGGAGATTCACTTGAGCCCAGGAGTTGGACGTTGCTGTGAGCTGTGATGCCACAGCAGTCTATCCAGGGCGATAGCTTGAGGCTCTGTCTCAAAAAAACCCAAAACAACAACAACAAAAATATCACCCTGTTAAAAAAAACAAGTAACAGAAAATTCACCAACTTCTTTTGCTTCCACAGCTACACCATCAACACTGCTATTGTAGGCTCCTCACTCATGCTCATCACAGTCTGTTCTCAGCCAGCGAGCCAGAAGGAGCTTGTTAAGATCTGAGTTAGAAGAGCAGATTTCTTCTCTGCTTCAAATATCCCATGGGTTTCACCACTCAGGACAGAGGCCTTCCTTCTCAGCCAGCCATTATTGCCTGACTCCGGCCACTGTTCTGGGTTCAAACACACAGAAGAACCTGAGAGTCCTTGAGCACTCCTAACTTAATCTCACCTATTTGCCCACTTCTACTCCTGGACCTCTTAATATACCCTTCCAATCTTCATCCCATTGGTTTCTGTAAGTTAGAACTTCTCCATGTAACTGCATGTAACGCTTGGCCTGGTTTCAGGATGTTTAGCTAGAAATAACACCCTTTTGTGACCCCCCAAACTCAAAGGCAGAGGAAGTGACAGGTAAAGAGTCCCAGTATATCATTATGTCTCATTAGAAAATCTACTCAGGTTTACTTTTAAAGTATACACAAAACCCACACATTCTTTTTTGATTTTACTTTTATTGATCTCACGAACTATGTCACCCTGTGTAGTGCAATGTGGCATCACAGCTCACAGCAACCCCTAACTTTTGGGCTTAAGTGATTCTCTTGCCTCAGCCTCCCAAGTAGCTAAGACTACAGGCGCCCGCCACAATGCTTGGCTATTTTTTGGTTGTAGTTGACGTTGTTTGGCAGGCCCAGGCTGGGTTCGAACCCGCCCACTCCTGTGTATGTGGCTGGCGCCCTAGCCGTTAAGCTACAGGCGCCGAGCCCAAACCCACACATTCTTTAACCTCCAGTGCCAACACATGCTGGCCCATCCACCATCAAAATTCACTTAAACAGTAGACTCCATCCTCATCTCCCTGTCTACCCCTGCGACTCACCAATCCCTCCACTTTTCACCCAGAGGGAGTCTTTTAAAAACTAAGCCACAGCACCATCCTCTTCTGTACCAAACCCTTCCTGGCTTTCACCCCGCTCAGAAGAGAGGTCCAGCTCCTCATGCTGTTGCAACTGACCCTTGACAACTCCCATAGATACTCCATTATCACCAGACATAACAGAGAGGTGCGGTTTCCGACACTCTGATTATTAATCCCTGCGCGTTTCTACAAGATGGCTCCAGAGCCTCGGAAACTCTTCCACACCTCTTTCCGCTGCCCCTGGGAATGGAAACCTTTTTACATACCTGCCACAGTGACCGCCCTCCACAAGCAAGAAATTAGACCAAAGGCGCTGCGTTCCGGGACGAACCAACCAGGTGTAGGTGTGAGCTTGAGGGGAGGGTCTCTTCACTCACCTGAACTCGGTCCACCAGCGCCGCCGCCGCCATGAGCAGAACCGGGTCAGAAGCCAGAGAACCAGGTGTACCCTGCGGGCTCAGCCGAAACCGCACAGCCCCAACTAGCCGGATGAGCTCGTGCTGCCTGCAGCTCTCCAATCCTGGCTCCCGGGGAAGAAATTCGTGCAAGGCTGAGACGCTGCCTCAGTCCGGGACGACCAGGACCGGGGCGGGGGCGAGGCCTCGGCGAGAGTGCAGCACCAGCAACACCTCCGCGCGTGGACACCCAGCCCAACGCAGGAGCCGCACGTCCTCCGAAAGGCGTGGGGGAAGAACCCGCCCTTTTTACTTCCTGTCTTTGCTCGCTTCCCGAGAGCCGGGTGGAAACCCGACCCCACCCGGGGATCGAGCCTTTTCAGCCAGTGTAGACACACCACGCGCAGGAAAAATACGTCACGTAAACCCGCCGGAAGTCCCGCCCCTGCTGCCACCGTTACCCGGAAACACCCGGTTTCCGGTGGCCGCCGGTGCAGCGACACAGACTTCCGGGTACTGTAGTTTGCGTTGCCGGAGGTGCTGGGCACGGAACAGAAGCAAAGTGCTGGATACGCTGGCTTGGAGTATACAAGCTCTGTCTCAGAAAGCCCCAGCTTGGGTTGCGCCTGTAGCTCAAGTGGCTAAGGGGCCAGCCACATACACCGGAGTTGGCGGGTTCGAATCCGGCTCGGGCCTGCCAAACAATGACAACTACAACCAAAGGAAAAAAAATAGCCGGGCATTGTGGCGGGCGCCTGTAGTCTCAGCTACTCGGGAGGCTGAGGCAAGAGTACCACTTGAACCCAAGAGGTTAGGGTTGCTGTGAGCTATGACTCAACAACTCTCTACTGAGGGCTCATAGAGTGAGACTCTGTCTCAAAAAAAAAAAAAAGTCACGAGGAAAAAAAGTGGTAGTAACTAAAATGGAAAATATTACATGGTACCTCATGGGAAGTGATGTGACAAGTGCTAAGCCCACGGTCAGGCACACAGTAGTGTACAGGGCTATGATTAGTCTTTTTTTTTACCTCAGAGTTCTCACATATACCGCTAGAAAAGGATAAAACAGAGAACTCCTCATTCCAGAGTCTGATGATACACACACATATATGGTTTTTTTTGTTTTTGGAGACAGTCTCAAGTTGTTGCCCTAGGTAGAGTGCTAGGGGGTCATAGCTCACAGCAACCTCCAACTCTTGGGCTCAAGTGATTCTCTTCCCGCAGTTTTTCTATTTTTAGTAGAGACAGGATTTTGGTTTTGCTCAGGCTGGTCTCTATTTGTGTGCTCAGGCAATCTATTCATGTTGGCCTCCCAGAGTGCTAGGATTACAGGTGTGAGCTAACACGCCCGGCCTGTTGATATATTTTAAAAAAACAAAATACAATCACTCCCTGACTGGACAAGTAGCATCATAGTTTATGGTCAAACATCATGCATAAAAGGACGCCTGCATACATTTAGGCTCATTTTTTTAAATTGTCAAATTCAGGAGGGCTTCAGAAACTACAGGCCTACTGTCCAGAAGGCAATGGTAACAGGTCATATGATACAAAACGTAGAACTATCAAAACTAATTGCTTTCAGGCTTTTGTGGACAGTGGAGTTAACAGTGTTATATCATGGTTTATTTCATGAGATGATAAAGTAATAACTCATGTCCAATTTATAAAAATAAGGACTCAGACTCCTCTTGCCCTCCTCTCCTGCTTTTAGCACAGGCACACTGAGGTACAAATGTGTGATCATGAGATGCCCCAGCCTGATATCCCATGTTAGGGTCACCATGTCTGTTATGCCTCCTCCTCAAGACACTGTAAGATAGACTTTTCAGCAAATAGTGCTAAAACAATGAATATCTGTAGGCAACAACAAAAGAAACTCAGCCTCATATCCTAAAAAAAGAAGGATCAATAATTTAAATGTATAAGGTAAAATAAAACTTTTAGGAAAAACTATTTCAAAAAGTTCAAATGTACAAGGTAAACAATAAAACTTTTAGGAGAAAACATAAATTAAAAACATCAAGACCATAAACTTGGTGAGTGGTTCTTACCCAGGGTTTGAAAAGGACAAAGTGCCTTTGAGGTAAAGACATGTATTAATACAATACAAAGGCTCGGCGCCTGTGGCTCAACGGGCTAAGGCGCCAGCCATGTACACCTGAGCTGGTGGGTTCAAGTACAGCTTGGGCCCACCAAGCAACAATGACGGCTGCAACCAAAAAAAAAAAATGGCTGGGCGTTGTGGCAGGCGCCTGTAGTCCCAGCTACCTGGGAGGCGGAGGCAGGAGACTCGCTTGAGCCCAGGAATTGAAGGTTGCTATGAGCTGTGATGCCATGGCACTCTATCCAGGGTGACAGCTTGAGGCTCTGTCTAAAAAAAAAAAAATATATATATATATATAATAAAAAATGGATTTGCCTACAATGACAATGCAAAACTACATACTTAGTCATTTAAAAGGCTCTAAAGAGTTCAAAGTTAACTCATAATTTTTTTTTTTATAAAAGACAGAGTCTCACTTTGTAGCCCTCGGTAGAGTGCCGTGCCATTACAGCTCACAGCTCTTGGGCTTAGGCGAGTCTCTTGCCTCTGCCTCCTGAGTAGCTGGGACTATAGGTGCCTGCCACAACACCCAGCTATTTTTTTTTTTTTTTGTAGAGACAGAGTCTCACTTTATCGCCCTGGGTAGAGTGCCGTGGCGTCACACTGCTCACAGCAACCTCCAGCTCTTGGGCTTAAGCGATTCTCTTGCCTCAGCCTCCCTAGTAGCTGG
>CAUYON010153371.1:0-10698 GCA_963573935.1 Arctocebus calabarensis | reverse complement strand
CAGGTTTGAACCCCCACCTCTGGCATATGGGGCTGGCGCTGTACTTCTTGAGCCACAGGCGCTGCTCAAGGGGATGTCTTATTTAGATTGAGTCATGCTGGGTTCTGAAACTATCTGCTATTTGAATTTCAGAATCTCTTGTCATGTCTGGAAAGTTCTCTTTCATAGTCTCGTCAAGAAGCGCCTCTGTGCCTTGTGAAGCCACTTCCTCGCCTTTAGGGATCCTTATAAGGCAAATATTGCTTCTCTTCGAATTATCCCAGAGCTCTCTGAGAGAATGATCCGTTTTTGCTATCTGTTTCTCTTCCTCTTTGAGCACTTGGGAGTGTTCAAAAGCTTTGTCCTCAATGTCAGAAATCCTTTCTTCTAGATTCTGTTACTGAGGAATTCTTTTTTTTTTTTTTTTTTTGAGACAGAGCCTTAAGCTGTCACCCTGGATAGAGTGCCATGGCATCACAGCTGACAGCAATCTCCAATTCTTGGGTTCAAGCAAGTCTCCTGCCTCCGCCTCCCAAGTAGCTGGGACCACAGGCACCCGCCACAATGCCTGGCCATTTTTTGGTTGCAGCCATTATTGGTTACTGAGGAATTCTAATGTATTTCTCAGATCTTTGAGAGCTGCAACTTCTTGTCTCAATGTGTCAAAATCTTTGGTGATTTTGTCTTTGACTTCATTGAATTCTTGAGACAACTTTTGAAATGCTCCTTGAATTTCTAATTCCAACTTTATCCCTATTCTATTGATCTTATTTACAGTCCAAATTCTGAATTTGGTTTCTGACATCTCAGCCATCTGTGTATGATTGGGATCTTCAGTTGTGTCTGGCAAATTGTTCCTTGGGGGTGTTGATCTACTCTTGTTATTCATGTTACTGGAGTTTTTCCTCTGATTCTGCCCCATGATTATTTCACACTGTTTGGCTGGATGAGCAGATAAGGAGTAGATGGGTTAGGAGCTGCAGGAGTAGTGATTGGCCAGACCCGTACAGTGCTATGGCCTGAGAAACTGGGGACCTTTTTGGTCTCTAGCCCCTTCTTTTGAGGCTAAGTGGCTTTGTCTTATTTTCAGTTGGTCTCTATCTTACCCTAGTGAATCAGTTACTCTGTGTTGAAGTGTCAGCTGTGGAGAAATGCCAGCAATTAAGTCAACCTGCCCTCCACAGGCAACAATTGGAAAAGGAAAATCAAACCTTCTAAAAAACTCACGCTCAGGGTACCACTTTGTTCTATCAATTTTTTTTGGGGGGGGGGACAGTTTAGCAGGGGCTCAGTATATGGGGCCAGTGCCTTACTCTTTTGAGCCACAGGCACCGCCCCAGGGTACCACTCAGGATAGTCCTTGGGTGATTGGCCCAGTCGAAGAGGTCCACATCAATTTTCCCAGTCAGCACTGGTCTCAGATGGGAGTGTTCAAAAGTTTCTGTGGTCATTTTAGATAACAGGAGTCTGGTGGCAGCTCAGGTGTGACTCTTCCGATGCTCCGTGAGGTTACAAGGACCCACCCAGCAAATAAATTAGTCTGGGAAGGTTGATGCCTCCTTCCGTACCTTGCACCTCTGTCACCCAGTCACTGGTAGCCCTGAAGGGCTGTGGTCTAGTTCCCTCTAATGAGCAGATGCTATAGGGGTTTGCGCCTGCCTGAGTCACAGAGAGATCTATGTCTCCTCAGCCAGGCCACCACTTGACAAGCTCGGGTGCTTAATGGGGGCTGGGATGGTTCACTCAGTTTCAGCCCTGCCCCTGATTGATGTTGCTGACAGAACAGAACAACTTCGCAGAATTTGTTTTTGTCCTGCCTATATTCCCCTGCGGATCAGATGCTTTTTGAGCAACTCAGCCCTGTCTGTGCTGCTGTCCAGTCTCAGCTGCAGTTTGTGTAAGGGCGGACACAGTTAGAACTCATACTTAGCTGTCAGTTCCAGCCTCTGCCTTCCTGCCTTTGTATCAGCCATAATTCCCTGCCGGGTGCATCCAAGGCTCAGTGAGGAAGTCCTCTGGGTTAGCCCTGCCCTGGGAGTCTGCTGTCTCTGTGCAGCGTGTTCTAGTCCCTGCGCCCCGCCTGGGCTGGTACCGCCTCAGGCATACCTTCACTCATGGGGCCTGCAGTTCTATCCTAGATCTGTTCCGCCAGTGGCTGCCACCTGAGAAGATATTTGGCTTCCTCTGGTTGCCCAGAGAGGCTTGGGAGTGCCCTTTCAAAATATCCCCAGGGGTGTGAGCCCTATTGTTTTCGCCGCTGCTCTGTGCCTTGTGGCTCCGCCCCTCCTGCATGGCTGCCTCTCAGTTGACTGTACTCTCCCATCTCCCGTGCCAGAGAATCTGCACAGATCAGCAACAGCCCATGCCCCATCCACACCCCTTGAGAAAACGCACTAGAATCTGGTGTCCTTTGAGGACAAGCTTCCAGACCCTGGGGTGAGAGTGGAGGGCAGTGCTGAGAGTTCAGAATTGCAGGTAGAGAATATATACAGTTTTATGCCTGGGAAGAGAGTGCCATGGCACCCTAGTAGGGGAAGGAGGTCCGGTTTCTAGAGGGTCTCTCCTGTAGGATAAAATGGGAGAATATTTGAATTCTGCTCACTTGTTTGTATGGAGTATACTGTGAGCTGTTCTCATGGGGGATGGATTTTGTACCTTTTGTTTGTATCCTTGGGGTCGCAGCTCACCTCAGCAGGGTTGATGTGTGTTCTTCAACCTTCTCTCTTGGCTCAGATCCGAAGCATCAGCTTTCTTGCTAAACTTCTCTCCTTTAACTCTCCTTCTGGATGGAAGCCTCTGTGGAAAGCTAGCTCCAGTCGGCCATCTTGCCTCCGCCCCCTCCCCAGTTCTTTTTTTTTTTTTTTTTTTTGAGACAGAGCCTTAAGCTGTCACCCTGGATAGAGTGCTATGGCATCACAGCTCACAGCAACCTCCGATTCCTGGGCTTAAGTGAGTCTCTTGCCTCCACCTCCCAAGTAACTGGGACTGCAGGTGCCTACCACAACGCTCGGCCGTTTTTTGGTTGCCACTGTCGTTGTTTGGCAGGTCTGGGCTGGATTCGAACCTGCCAGCTCGGGTGTACGTGGCTGAAACCTTAGCCCATTAAGCCACAGGCGCCGAACCCCCAGTTATTTTCTTGTTGCATTTGTCATTGTTTTTTATCTGGCCTGGTCCTAGCTTGAACCCACCAGCCTCGGTGTATGTGGCTGGTGCCATAACCACTGTGCTATGGGCTCTGAGCTTCTGTGTGATATATTCTAAGATATGTTATTTTTGGATCATAGGGAAATAACATTTAAAATTTCAGTATATCTTGCCAAATTACTAGGTACTTTAACCATTTCTGGTCTACCAAACCTTAGTACTTTAAGGACTCAAAAATGAAACCTTGTCTATATACTTGAAAAAGCTTTATCAATGTTTAATAATTATATTGTACTATTAAATTATGTGGGACTGAGGGATATCCTTTTAAATTGGTTTCCAGTGGTGGAAGAATATTAATTTACTTTTCTTGATTTTTTATTTCTCTAGGGGCTGTTTGTTTTATGGTCCCCCGGGCACTGGTAAAACCTTGGTTGCCAGGGCTTTAGCTAATGAATGCAGTCAAGGAGACAAAAAAGTGGCTTTTTTTATGCGAAAAGGAGCAGATTGTTTGAGCAAATGGGTTGGTGAATCTGAAAGGCAACTTAGACTTCTTTTTGATCAGGTAAGAGAAATCAGCTAATTGGAGACTATCTTCTTTAACATTTAATACATTTAATCTGAAAACACAAATTGTTTATTAGGTGATATATTTTCCAATCAGTATACAGTATATTAAATTATGATCAATAATCTGAAATTGGCTCGGCGCCTGTGGCTCAACTGGCTAGGGTGCCAGCCATGTACACCTGAGCTGGCGGGTTCGAATCCAGCCTGGGCCTGCCAAACAACAATGACGGCTGCAACCAAAAAATGGCCGGGCATTGTGGTGGGCGCCTGTAGTCCCAGCTTCTTGAGAGGCAGAGGCAGGAGACTCGCTAGAGCCCAGGAATTGGAGGTTGCTGTGAGCTGTGATGCCACGGCACTCTATCCAGGGTGACAGCTTGAGGCTCTGTCTCAAAAAAAATAAAAAAAAATCTGAAATTGTATACTTAGATTATTTGACAGCAGTCTTACTAATACCTTTTGGAGATAGAGTCTCATTTTTTTTGCTCAGGTGGAACAAGTAATGTCAAACTTTTGGGCTCAAATGCTCCTGTTCCCTCAACCTCCCAAGAAGTTAGGACTACAGTTGTTGGTTTTTTTTGGGTTTTTTTTTGAGACCAAGTCTCACTACATTGCTCTCGGTAGAGTGCCCTGACATCACAGCTCACAACAACCTCCAACTCTTGGGCTTAAGCAATTCTCTTGCCTCCCAGGCTCCCAGTAGGTGGGACTACAGGCGCCTGCCACAATGCCTGGCTATGTTTTTGGTTGCATTTGTCATTGTCGTTTCACAGGCCCAGGCTGGGTTTGAACCTGCCAGCCTTGGTATATGTGGTCAGCATCCTACTCACTGAGCTACGGGCACTGTGCCATTACAGTTGTTTTGAATGTTTATAATCACATATAAAATATTTATTGAGAAGGCATTCAGGCATATAATACTATGTTAGGTGCTTTCGAAAACTCCAGATATAACACCTACCTATATTGCTAGATTAGAATTTACTTGAAGAGGGTGGCGCCTGTGGCTCAGCGTGTTGGGCACCAGCCCCATATACCAAGGTTGGTGGGTCCGAACCTGGCCCCGGCCAAACTGCAAGAAAAAAATAGCTGGGCATTGTGGCAGGTGCCTGTAGTCCCAGCTACTCGGGAGGCTGAGGCAAGAGATTCGCCTAAGCCCAAGAGCTGGACATGGCTGTGAGCTGTGACGCTATGTCACTCTATCAAGGGCAATAAAGTGAGTCTCTGTCTCTATAACAAAAAAAAAAAGAAGAATTTAATTGAAAAACCAGAACATGCTTTATTATCTATGCAGGAAATCTGACAAAGATTTATTTTTATAAATTGTAAATATGATACACAAATTCAGAAATAAGTGAATGTTTTTACATGCAGAGAGAGATTAGTAAATATTGTGTAGGATATCTCTACTACTTATTTGTAACAGTAACTTTAAAAATATTATTTCAATGGCTGGATGCTTATAATCCCAGCACTTTGACAGAGTGAAGCAGGGGATTGCTTGAGGCCAGGAGTTGAGACCAGCTTGGGACAATATAGCAAAATCCTGTTTGTATCCCTCCCTCCCCAATTCCTGTATCTTATAGTATTCCTGATATAAATTCACTTTGATTGTTTGAGATAATGAAGGAAGTCATTTATATTTGGCAATGTAACTTATGTTTGATTATGTCTGAGGAAATTCACAGGATGTAAAAAAATGCTTTCGACAAGCATTTATTGAACAGCATTACTCAGTTGGTGTGTATGAAAGTCCTTTATAATTGGTAAAGCACATCAGTTATTATTATTATTATGTTTTAGAGACTTTATCACCCTTGGTAGAGTTCTGTGGTATCACAGCTCACAGCAACCTCAAACTCTTGGGCTTAAGTGATTCTCTTGCCTCAGTCTCCCAAGTGGCTGGAACTACAGGTGTTTGCCACCATGCCTGGCTATTTTGTTGTTGTTGTTGTTGCAGTTTTCATTGTTGTTTAGCTTGCCTGGATGGGTTTCGAAGCCGCCAGTCTTTGTGTATGTGGCTGGTGCTGGAACCACTGTGGTATGAGCATTGAACCATCAGTTATTTTCAAGTTATTAGTAATCAAAAACTTCTATGTTGGGTGGCACCTGTGGCTCAAAGGAGTAGTGCTCTGGCCCCCATATACTGGAGGTGGTGGGTTCAAACCCAGCCCTGGCCAAAAACTGCAAAAATAAACAAATAAATAAAACAAAAATAACACAAATTTATTTAAAAAATAAATAAATAAAAAATTCCATGTTTTAGATAATATGTTTAGAAATAGGAATAGAGGCTGAGTATGGTGGATTGCTTGAGCTCAGGAGTTTGAGACCAGCTTGAGCAAGAGTGAGACCCCCGTCTCCGCTAAAGATAGAAAAGCTTGGCTGGGTATTGTGGCAGGCGCCTATAGTCCCAGCTACTTGGGAGGCGGAGGCAGGAGACTTGCTTGAGCCCAGAAGTTGGAGGTTGCTGTGAGCTGTGATGCCACAGCACTCTACCCAGGGTGACAGCTTGAGGCTCTGTCTCAAAACAAACAAACAAAAAACTAATAGCCAGGAGTTGTGGTGGATTCCTGTAGTCCTGGCTACTTGGGAGGTTGAGGCAAGAGAATTGCTTAAGCCCAAGAGTCTGATATTGCTGTGAGTTATGATACTGCAGTATTCTACCAAGGGTGACAAAGTGAGACTCTGTTTCAAAGAAATTTAAAAAAAGGAAATAGGAGGAATAGGCTTGGTGCCTGTAGCTCAGTGGGTAGGGTGCCAGCCATAGACACTGGAGCTGGTGGGCTCAAATCCAGCCCAAGCCTTCCTAACAGCAATGACAACTACAACCAAAAAATAGCTGGGCATTGTGGTGGGTACCTGTAGTCCCAGCTACTTGGAAGGCTGAAGCAAGAGAATCACTTAAGCTCAAGAGTTTGAGGTTGCTGTTAGCTGTGACGTCATGGCACTCTACTGAGGGTAACATAGTGAAACTCTGTCTCAAAAGAAACAAGAAGAAATAGGAATAGATTTACCTTTAAGTTGTTTGTTCAGGGTCTAGGGGCAAGTCAAACATATGCAGTCTGAATGCTTCAGGCAAATTTAATAATAATTGAAAAATGTAAATATAAAATAAGACTGATAGGCCCTGTGTCTGTAGCTTGGGTGGCTAGAGTGCCAGCCACATAGAACAGAGTTGGTGGGTTCTAATCTAGCCCGGGTCTGCCAAACGACGGTGACAACTACAACTAGAAGATAGCTGGGTGTTGTGGCAGGCACCTGTGGTCCCAAGGCAAGAGAATCGCTTAAGCCCAGGAGTTGGAGGTTGCTGTGAGCTGTGATGCCACAGCACTGTACCTAGGCGATAGCTTGAGGCTCTGTCTCTAAAAAAATAAAAATAAAAGAATAAAAAAAGACTCATAGATGAGTGTAAAATTGGCTTGGGAGTGTTGGCATATTATCCAATGACTTTATTTTAAAAATTTTTAAGCAGAATTACCCATTTTATCCAATTTATGCTGGGGATAAGAACGTCTCTTGGTTTTATTTAAAACCATGGCATAAACTAATTCTGACTTTTATATTTATTTTATTTCTCTTTCATGGTTTTTTTTATGGGTAGTAGTAGTTCAAATGTATGCTTTCTTTTAAGAAAGCTGATGGTCATGATTTTTTTCTAAACAATAGAATCTTCTTTCCTGGCTCAGCACCTGTACCTCAAGCGGCTAAAGCACCAGCCACATACACTGGAGGCAGTGGGTTTGAATCCAGCCCAGGCCTGCCAAAAACAACAATGACAACTACAACCAAAAAATAGCTGGGTGTTTTACTGAGTGCCTGTAATCCTAGCTACTTGAGACGCTGAAGCAAGAGAATTGCTTAAGCCCAAGAGTTTGAGGTTGCTGTAACACTACAGTACTCTACCCAGGGTAGACAGGTTGAGACTCTGTCTCAAAAAAAAAAAAAAGAAAGAGTCTACATTCCTAAATTAAAGACATGGTCTGTATAGTAAATGAAATGAAGGCAATGTAGTATATTGGTTAAGAGTGAGGGGCTTCGGTGTCAGAAAAATGTTTGTTTATATCTGGCTTAACATTAAGTATGTAACTATAAGTCAATCAAAGCCTTTGATTGTTAGTAGCTTCTTCTGTCTTTGTAGTGGGGGAAATAATACCTATTTCACTAGAGACTATTGTGAGATTTCATTGAGAAGAGATATATAAAGTGCTTATCACAGAGACTGGCACATAATAAACTCTACTTTGTTTTTGCAGTTCTATGATGCTATTGTTATAAAAGATTTTTTTTTTTTTATTGGGGCAGAGTCTCAAGCTGTTGCCCTGGGTAGAGTGCCTCATGTCACAGCTCACAGTAACCTCAAACTCCTAGGCTTAAGTGATTCTTTTGCCTCAGCCTCCCAAGTAGCTGGGACTACAGGGGTCCACCACAACGCCCAGCTATTTTTCTTGTTGTTGTTGTAGTTGTCATTGTTTTTCTTAGCTGGCCTGGACCGGGTTCAAACCCACCAGCCTTGGTGGATGTGGTCAGTGCCCTACCCACTGAGATATGGGCACTGCCCTGTAAAAGATATTAATAGCTTTTATTTTTTTTTTTGGCAGTTTTTGGCTGGGGCCAGGTTTGAACCTGCCACCTCCAGTATATGGGGCCAGCGCCCTACTCCTTGAGCCACAGGCGCTGCTCCAGCTATTTGTTTCATGTCCATAAAAATAATTGTCAAATCTTTTCTCTAATTTTATAATTCTAATTCTTTTAGTGTTTTTCAAAAATCCACATTTTGTGGTTGAATTGTCCTTCATTTCAAATCATTAGAAAACACTGGAAGTTTATTGTATATTACTGGAATATCAATCTGGGAAAAATGGAAAATTCATATCCAATGCTTATTAAGCTGACCTTCCTGTGAACTAAGAGTTTACTTTAAAGTAATTTTGAAACCTAAATTATATTAAGTTGAGTAAATCATATGATAAAAAACTTTCCATTTGTAATCTAATACTCATTCACTCAAAAATTTTCCATTTCTAATCTAATACTCATTCACCTTAAATTACATTCCTGCTTAGATTTAATATATAAATGAGGGGAATGGCACTGTGAAAGTACAGATGAAAGTGGGAGAATTTTGTTTACAACCTCAGAGTAGGGATGATCTAACTGGGGAAGAAAAGATCCAATATTTACTTTTTGTTTTTTTAAAAAGAGACAAGGGTTTACCCTATTGCTGAGGTTAGAGTGTATTGGTGTCATCAAAGCTCACTATGACCTTGAACTCTTCACCAGTCCTTCTGCGTCAGCCTTCCAAGTAAGTGGGTCTATAGTTGCATGCCACCCCATGTGGCTATTTTTAAAAATTTTTTGTAGAGATAATCTTGCTATGTTGCCTAAGCTGATTTTGAACTCTTGGCCTCAAGTGATACTCTAGCCTTGGTCTCCCACAGTGCTAGGATTACGGGAAAGAGCCACGCATGACCATATTTTTTTTTATGATTCTAAGTGGCCCCAAAGTACTTATCTTAGTCCATTTTGTGCTGTTTAGAATTGAGTACCACAGACTGAGTAATTTATACTGAAGGGCAAATTATTAGTTTATAGTTCTGGAAGCTAGGAAGTCCAATATCAGGGTGCTGGCTTCTGGTCAGTGCCTTCTTGCTGTCATAACATGATAAAAACACCACATAGCCAAAGGTTACAGAGAGAAAAAGAAAAAAAAGAATGCATGAAATAGAGGTGGAGCTTTTACCCACTATAAGGAATTTACTCCTTGATAGCAGCTTTAGTCCATTCATGAGGATAGAGACCTCTAGGAAGTCCCACCGCCCAGTATTGTCACAATGGTGATTAAATTTCAAGGTGAAATTTAGAGGGTACAGACATTCAAAGCAGAGCAAAACCAAGATAAGTGATACCCCTTGAGAAAAATGTTTGTATTTCCTTTCATTGAAAAAAGGCTAATCTTGAAAATAAATAGTACCTAGAATTCAGTAAGCAAAAGACCAGTTATATAGTGAAGCAATGGGCAAATGATACGAACACAGCTTTGATAGAAACAGCAAGAATGTAAGTGCTTCTTAAAAGTTATAAAACATGCTGATCTTCATTTGTAGTAGAAATGAGAATTAAAACTAAAATGAGATAATGTTCTTTTTTTTTTTTTTTTTGTAGAGACAGAGTCTCACTTTATCGCCCTGGGTAGAGTGCCGTGGCATCACACTGCTTACAGCAACCTCCAGCTCCTGGGCTTAAGCGATTCTCTTGCCTCAGCCTCCCGAGTAGCTGGGACTACAGGCCCCCGCTACAGCGCCCGGCTATTTTTTCGTTTTGCAGTTCGGCCGAGGCTGGGCTTGAACCTGCCACCTTCAGTATATGGGGCCGGCGCCCTACTCGCTGAGCCACAGGAGCCGCCCGAGATAATGTTCTTTAAACTAAAAGTTTCGCAAAGATTAATCAGTTTGATAATGTCCTGTTGAAGAGCACCCTAAAATATTGTGGGTTAGAGGAAAAATTGGTACCTCAGTGTAAGGCATTTTGTATATATCTAGATTAGAAATGAGCCAATAGTCCAATTTTTAGAATTTATTATGTCAATATATTCACATGAAATGATAAATACAAATATTTATTACTTAAAACTATTTATGCAGCATTAGTGGTCCTAAATGTCCATAAGAAAGTAACTGATTTAATTATGACACCTTCATATAGTGGGGCATTATATAGCTATTAAAAAAGAATGAGGGGCGGCTCCTGTGGCTCAGCGAGTAGGGTGCCGGCCCCATATACCAAAGGTGGCGGGTTCAAGCCCGGCCTCGGCCGAACTGCAAAACAAAACAAAAAAAAAATAGCCGGGCGCCGTGGTGGGTGCCTGTAGTCCCAGCTACTCGGGAGGCTGAGGCAAGAGAATCGCTTAAGCCCAGGAGCTGGAGGTTGCTGTGAGCAGTGTGACGCCACGGCACTCTACCCAGGGCAATAAAGTGAGACTCTGTCTCTACAAAAAAAAAAAAAAAA
>CAUYON010153368.1:0-44948 GCA_963573935.1 Arctocebus calabarensis | reverse complement strand
TGTCAATAATTGTCACTAATTGTCCTCATATCAAACTTGAACACATGGGATTCATGATTCTCCATTCTTGAGATGCTATACTAAGAATAATGTGTTCCACTTCCATCCAGATTAATACAAAGGCTGTAAAGTCTCCATTTTTTTTATTGGCTGAATAGTATTCCATAGTGTACATATACCATAGCTTGTTAATCCATTCCTGAGTTGGTGGGCATTTAGGCTTTTTCCACATTTTGGCGATTGTACATTGAGCTGCAATAAACAGTCTAGTGCAAGTGTCCTTATGATAAAAGGATTTTTTTCCTTCTGGGTAGATATAAAGCTCCAGCTCATTTGCCTTTTGACATGGTCTGTCATCCTGGCTCGCATGTGGCCACCTTCTCCCTGTGTCCATACGTGGCCTGTCCTCACTGCATGAACACACGGGCAGAGAGGGTTTCTTTGGTGGCTCTTTTCCTAAGGATACTAACGTTATGGCCTCATTTATCAGAATTACTTTCTTACAGGCCAATCTCCAAAAACAGTCACACTAGGGGGCTAGGATTTCAATATATGAATGGAGGAGCTGAGAAAAATGTCTGTCCTTAACAATGCAAAACGTAATTGTGAGTTATTGTATCTCGAAAACTTCCTATCCTTTCATTGACTTCAGTCAACTTTCAAGAGACAAATCAGCACAGGACTGCATGGTAAGTTACTCTGAAACATACTGAATAGGAAGAGGTAGAACACTGTACAAAGTGTAACAGATTAACAAAAGGACTAGACAGAGACTTAGCGAAAGGAATCGGGAAGTACTGGCCCAATAAAAATCAGTGAACACAAGATACTGAAGACAATGAAATGGAAATCAATACAAAAATGCTACTGGAATGTCAAGGAAGATATTATCATCACTTTGATGACAGATGGTCAAATCTGCTCTGAGCAGCAGCTGTTAAGAATATTTTAAAACATTTTGAAAGTTCAATTTGTACTATTCAGAACTAGTGTCATGACACAGTCCTTAGCATCTGAGTAATGATACACTCAGAAAGATTTTATCCTCAAGTGAATCATCTACCCATTCCTCACCACTCAAAATATGAGGTTGAAATGTTTTTAATTTTTAATTTATAAGCAAGCATAAAATGGTATATGTAATCACATCTATATAACACACAGTCTTACTTTAGAAATTTATAATATGTACACATATATGCCAATACATTGGATCATGTTCAGTGGCAGTCTTCTCTTTAATAATAAATTTAATTCTGTGTTTTTTTATACATGATGCAAATCTCTGCTTCTGATTCATATTGTACAAGATTAGCAGCCAGAATATTCTACAATATAAATAAATGTAAAAATATCTTTGCAAAAAAGCCTTAACAAAAATAAATCACTTGGCAAAGCTGTTCTGTGATTCATATCACACAATCATTATTTAGTCACTTTCTGGAACAAATGATTCAAGCCTCCAACTTGTCTTTTTTTAAAGTGTGACAATATTAAATAAACTGATGTCCATAAGACATGCTGTTCGAATATTGATTATCTATTTATCATTCTCTGTTAAAATAGAAGTTAAAGTACATATCACTATTGAAATTAACCCTTTAACAGATAGTTATCAATATTTATTTGATTTTCTTTTACTTTATGGTAATTCAAGAGAAAGTTTAACTGTTTAAACATGTGACTAACATAGATATTTAAAGATAGTTCAGTAATATTTGTACTTCATATGCTTCATCCCTTTTATTTTCTTTTAAAGAGTTTCTCCAGGACTCTTGCCATTGCTCTTATTTAAAAGACTGAATTTTATTAAAACTTTATATTACTTTAAATAAATTTATGATAATTTTTTGCATTCTTCCATAATTTTTGTTTTTTTTTTCCTCTTTCTTGACATTCTGATGTAGATAATAACAGTGGATCAGAAATGGTCCATTCAGTTTTACCATCTTTCTTTTTTCCTCTAATTAACTTCTAACAGAATAGGTAGGGTTATCGTTCCAAAATTCTAATTATCTTAACTATTACCCATTTCTCATGGGAAGTATTATATATCCTTGAAATCGCTATATCACTTAAAAAGATACTGTAGAACAAAAAGATAAATAGATATAGAAACATACACACAGAGAATGCCAAAGGCTGTATACGCATTAAGAAAAGAAAATCCTATAAAAAAATTGGAATACTCAATATATACCAATAACAAAAGATGAAGACAAGTCACATTGAGCACCTTTTGTCATTAGAGAAGTCAAATATGACATGAGTATTACAAATTTAATATAATATTTTTTCTTTAATAAAAGAATCACATTTCACATTTCACATTTTCTGGCACTCTCTGTGTACTTGGTGGCCTAATAAACGAATGTGTATGAACTTGCAGGCCAGCAGGTCCTGACGATTTATCTGGTTCTATTAGTTTATCACTAACTCTTACCTAGAACAATGCTAGCAATTTCAGTCAGTCTCAAGTACATTTGAAGGGAAATTTGATTCTGACTATGATAATTTTTTTCACATAAATACTAAAAAAAATGGGTCATGGAACTGGAAAGACAGGAAGGGTTAGTGACAAAGGGAAGGAAGTTGATGATCAATGCAAGTTATGATGAAGAGATCAATACAGACTTTGAGCTCACAATTGTGTGTAATAACACTAGGGGTTAAAATGAGAAAAAAATTGCAGGTCAAAGGCATCCAATATCAATCACTCTTAAAAACCCTATAGTGCAACATAGAAAGCAAATAAAATCACCTAGACCTCAACACCAATAACATATCTGGGAGAGAGTATCCTGAACCCTTTAACTTACATGAAAGTAAGGAAGTAAAGCATTGACACTACAGAGATGGTCCAGAGAACACATGATACCCAAGAGTAAGGCGAGGACTGAGCAAAAAGAAAGGAGTGTGGAAAGGTCCTAAGAGGGAGACATGGGGTTAATAATGGGGTCTTACTCCCAGGAAGAAATGGCCCCATTCTGATTATATGCATAATGAGTAATGGAAAGCCAAATTAAAGGTGCACCTGTGTGTGTATATATACATATATATATATATATATATATATTCCATAATATACAGGTATATATACCTTACATAGGTATATATTTATTTATATATACCTATATGTGTGTGTATAACTTATATATATACATACACATACATAAAAATAATAAGTACTATATTCATATATAACTTGTAAATATTATATAATAAATGAAACAAATATATCTTTTACCTATCAGTCAAATTTATTTCCAGGAATAAACTCTAAATATTCCTCTCCAAAAGTAAAAAATAATATATACTCAATTCTGTATATTCATTATGAACAATTGGATACATTCCAAATATTCACTATGCTGATTATATATCTTTAGTGGAATATAGTATAGACATTTTTAAAAGACATACAAAATTAGCTTAAACAACAATATTCCTAATTTTTTAATTTATTTTTATGATTAATTTTTTAGAGATGGGGTTTCTCTATCTTATCCAGGCTGACTCAGAACTCAAATGACCCTCCTATCCTAACCTCCTCAGTAGCTGGGACTGTAGGCACATACTATCAGACCTCAGACCAGTCAATATTTTTGATGTTAGTCATTAGATCTATTTTGTATTTGAATACAAAATATTTGAATATTTTGTAGGTTACTATCCAAGACAACTTTATAAGAGAATAAGAAAGTGCCTGATACTAACCTAAGTATTTAATTAGAAAAACGATCACGTCACAAATTTTAATGAAAGATATTTGGACAAGAATTATCAATAGATTATAAAAGCCATTCATTCATTGACACAGGACTTAACCACAGATAACACCAAACCAATCTGATTTCAAAGTCCATGTTTTCTATCTCCATGTAGTCCTCTCCTTAGAAGAAATATTGAGGTCTTAAACAGGCCACCGACATGCCAAGCTACCTAATTGAACTAATATTTTTTAAATATTATATTTGAAAATCAGTATACCTATTTTGCTCCTTGATCTTCTACTGAGCAGCATATATTAACAAAAATTCAACTCACTGGCTTCATATAAGAGAATTTATTGAAGAGTTCCAGGTAACTGGGGAATACTGTAATTGATGTAAATAATGCCCTAAATAGAGTCTCACTGTAAACAAGGGTTTGGTTTTAAGTCAGTATCCATATAACAAGAAATTAAATATGGACAAAATTTCTCCTAAATAACATCTTCAAGAGCCCAAGAAATTTTGTACTTTCTTTCTATAACGCCAGCCTAGTCAGTTTTCCTCTAGTATAGGAGTTGATTTCTGTTGCTTTATGAGAACACAGGATAAGTAGCTGGTGACAACTAGGGGGCCAACAGATACGAGGTCATGTTTGAAGTGATGCACAGGGGGCCGCTCTGCTCTGTGAAGCTCAGATGCTCACTGAAAAACAGGGGTTCTGGATACATCACTGTAGCACAGATTCTTTCAGTCTCCTTCACTATTCTCATGCATTCTGTAAGTTAGCATAATTCAAATTCACTTTACAATAGAAAATATGTCAATAAAATCTGTACTTTTCAATGAGTTTGGCCCCAACGTTTGCCCAGGTTCCCGGCATTTCTCCTTTGTCTGAAGCTGTAGACATCTAGACCTACAGTGTTCCCTCTTCATGCTGTCACACCGTTCACTTTCATTTTATTAGCAAAAGTTTTCCAGTGGACAGAGTTTGGCCTTACAGAAGGTCCATTCATACCTCATTTAGGCGAACAGTCTACAGGAAGAGTGCAGGAGGTGAAAAGAGGGAAACAAATTCAGTGCTATCGCTGCAAAATAAAGTTTCTGTTTATGTTAACTAGTAAAATTTCTGGTTTTCCTTGAATGAAAACAGCTGAACCAGAGTACATAGCTGGGAGAGCAGAGCAGGTTGAATATTGGCTTCCAGTGATTCTCAGAATAGAAAGTTCTTTGATGTGTGCAGAATAGATAATAAGGAAAGGAAGCCAGCAATGGATTCTGCGAATTCTGTTGAGTATACTTGATGGTTTCAGGCTGAATATGCATTCAGTGTCTTTCCGGCAGTGAAAAGATTCAATACACCTTGCTTTAGTGATCATTTTGTCAAGGGTTTTGAATGTTTCTTTCTATCCACATATATCCACAAATACCTGAAAAGAACAGAAAAGGATTTTATGATGTTTCCTACTCTAGATCCATGTAAGAAACATAAATATTTTTGAAATACATACTCAACCCCCCCTAGAGTTACCCCCTGCACACATGGGGAGAGCATTTTCCATTATACCTCCTTTGGTTCAGCCTTCTGCTTTCAACAAGAAAGTGGGTCAGGGAGGGGTGGGGAGGGTGGAGGATGGGTGGAGGGAGGGCAATTAGTGGGAACACACCTACGGTGCATCTTAGCAGGGTACTGGTGAAACTTATTAACTGTAGAGTATTAATGTCTTTATATAGTGATCAAGAAAATGCCATGAAGGCTATCTCTAACAGTACGATCAAAATATTTCCGATTGTATATGAAGCACATTCTGCCCTATGATTGCACCTATGTACACAATTATGATTTAATAAAATTATTTTTAAAAAAACCTATGGTTTGAACATTAATAATACTTTCCAATTGTCCCTTAATTTTCCCCTTTGACCATTTCCAGCAATTAAAACCCTGCACTGGCTCACACATAACAGGTTCCCCAAGTTTAAGGAATGGTAAGCCTCCATTTCTATTACCTTCACTCATCTACAGCCTAAACCCACAGAAACTCTCAGGTTTTCATCCCACTGTAGTAATCAGTCTGTACACACTCAGTAGTTGGACCAAGTTTGTATTATAAACAGGATTTTTTCCTAAGGACTACCCCCTACAGAAGGTCAAAATAGTTGCAAAATTAACATCACCATGGTTGAGATAAACCACAAAGCCAAGATTATCATAGTGTTAGTAAAAGTAGGTCAGCCACACATAAATGTGTGAATTCTCCCTCCTCTGAACTCCTGTGGCATTTTATTTTTATCCCTCATATGGCATGCATCACTTTCTACCTTGTATTATAGTTATTTGTATTCAAGCTTGATCTCTATTAAGAACTTAAAATTCTTTTTTGTTTCCCACAGCACTGAACAGGGTGTCTTACACATAGTAGGTACCCATGAAATATTAATTATTTGATAAAACTCCAAAAATAACCAGATAAGGAAAATATCAATGTATAAAAGCTACTTTTATTGTTTTAAAAAAGTATTTGACTATTGAATTTAACATCTTTAGATATTAGGTTGATTTGAGATTATAAATACCTTTGAACACTAACAAAGGGATTTGAACTTAAATCTGTCCATTGGAAGGAGTGATAGCCAGGTTGCAAACAGGAAGGTACATAATCCTGTCTGTGATTTAGAGAAACAATCTTAGTGACAAGATAATGAATGAGAGAAGAGAAAGTGTGGAGGCCAGAAGATCTAGTTGGAATGTCATTTCTATGACTTGAGTAACTGGTTTCAATAATTTAAGTACGGCATATTTTTAAAGTTCAACATCAATGTTAATTTAAAACTATTATCTTAATATGATTGAATTCAAAAACCTTCAAGGCAGCAGAAGTCGAGGCAGCCTCTTTTTTTTTTTGTTACTTAGCTCCTAGTAATTCAGGTAAAATTAATACATAATTTGAGCATAATGACCAAAGCCACTAATGAGCTACTTGTAAGCTTTGTATTCCTAACCTTAAGAATATGGATTACAGCTGCTATTGAAGGAAAAAGATCAAAACAATATTGGACCTGCTGGGACATGTGAGGATTGTAATTCACAGAAAGAAAGGTTCTCTTTTTTTTCTTTACTAAATTCATAAAAAGCTATACTTAGTTAAAATTGGTATTTAACTGATACCTACAGGTAGCAGTCTAATGTTGCTATTGAGCTTAAGTTTGTGATCAAAGAAGAAATGTCTTACAATGGAAAGGAATATGAGTTACAATATTTCTTTTTGACTCAGTTATAGTATTTGGAACTTGTATTTAACTAAATTAAGTTTGTGTCAGAATCCTGAAAGAAATTTTGATATGTTTAAATGCATGGGAAATTTTGTGGTGTGAATCAGCTTTTTCTTTTCTAACCACTACCCTTGAAGAGCATGGCCATGGTGCCAGAAAGAGCATATGGGATTGCAACTCAAGTCAGAGAAAAAGACAGGACCTATGTTAACATGGTAATGTAGAAAAATATAGCAAAAGGATGTCAATTTTGTGAAAGCAATCTCCAGTCTGCAGCTCTTAGCACTACTGCTAGATGTGAGGATGTTTTGTCTATTTGGGAAGGTTGGTGTGTAGCAGCCTTCCCCCCCTGCCTTCTCTTTTTCTTACCACAAAGTAGAACTTAATGAGCAAATCTAACCTTCCCCCAAAACATGAAGCAAAGGGAAGTCATTGTACATGTGAACTAGGAAATCCATGTACCAGCTTACTAGGTTATTTTCTAACAAAGATGTTTCTGTTAATTTTTAAATAATCTTACTAAGTTTCTCTGGTTGTGGGTGTTCAAGCAAGACATATAGTAATCTTAAACATTTTGATCCTTAATAACTGAAACACTTTCTACATAATGGACTTAAATCTTTCTCTTGGTCAGACTAGATCAAAGCAGGGAGCCCCTAAATCAAATCTTTTTTTATTTTTATTCTTATAATACCATCTTGAAAACTATTTATCCCATGAGTCACTCAATCCTGTGTGAAGGAGGCAGAGAAATCTATCAACACAGTACGTCGCCTGTGTTTTAGATAACTTTGTTATTAAAGCCAAACCTGAATGCAAATTAATTCCAATGGATCACAGGTTATTATTAACTAAATATGTAGTCTTAATTGTATTTCCTGTAAGAATTAAGCCTGTGTCATATTTTGCCTTGATAGTCTCCACCATCTTGGGCCATAAGAACTATGCCTTTATATAAAATCTATTCGGGATATCCTTCACAGGCATCCTATTTGTCATTCCATCATCACTCTCAGGAGCAAAGATCATATTTCTCAGTCAATAACAACTGTCACCATGCCACATATGCAGACACAGTAGTAGCCAATACAGTGACCTATTAATAAAAATAAACTTAGTTAATATTTGAGTGATTTTTATGACCCAGACATTTCTTTAACTATTGAGAGAATGTGGGAATATGAGTAAAACAAAGTCTGTGCTCCAACAGTTTATATAATATATTCTCAGCTAATGATAAGGATTGTGGGAAACATAAAAGCTGTAAGGGATACTATTCTAAATAGAGGATCAGGAATGCCTCCTTTTGATGGTCACAGTTGACTCGACCTAGAAAGTAAATATTTGGAAGTGTTCCAAGTAGAAGGACTACTGAATGTAAAGTTTCTGTGACAGGACCATATTTGATATATTCAAGGAATGGCAAGTGGGTTAATAGAGCCAGAGAAGTGATCAAGGAAGTATAATTAGAAATGAGATCAGAGGAAAAGTGAGGGATATGAGTGTATTTGATCCTATAGATGTGACCAAGACTAGATTTCATTAGAGCCACCAGAAAGTTTTGAGCATATAACTCCTTAAATTTATCCATGATAACCCTATTAATTCAACAGACTTTCCTACCCAAGAATAAGAGATTGGGATATAAGAATAGGGTTAATAGAGTTTCTTTTCTTCCTCCACCCCTGCCACATCTTATTTTTTTGTTTAAGACATGGTCTTTCTCACTCATCTTGGCTAGAGTACAGTAGCATGATCATAGCTCACTGCAACTTCCAACTCCTGGACTGCCTCCCCTAAATTTGGTTATTTTGCTCAGGTCTAGAACTCCTGGCCTCAAGGGATCCCCCTACTTCATCCTCCCAGAGTGCTAGGAATACAGGCCAGAGCCACTATCTTACTCAACCCAATTACTTTTTTTTAAGCTAAATTCATAACAATTCAGTTAAGATGGCAAAACTGGTTAATTAATACATAGGTCATTATGATAGTTTTAAGATACACAAAAATCAAGAAACATAAAATCCACATGAATGGAAACAAACAAAACCCTCTCAAAAACACCAATAAGCCAAGGAAACTGAAACTTGCATGGGTGAATCAGAAAGGCCACTGTCAACTGTGTTTCTTGGAAATGAAATAATGACCCATAATAGGGTCTCAAAACTTTCATAGTAACCTACCTAGGCAGAGCCCCTCCTTATTTCAGTACCAGAGAAGATAAGGAAAAAGAACAGTAGTTAACAAAATTTAATGGCTCAGAAAAGAAGAAAAGAGGAAGAGAAAATTCATAGGAGGTAGGGTGTTCCTAACACATCCTTAAAAGCCATGTGAGAAACCCTGAGACCTGAGATTGAAAGACTCTCATACCCCAAGAAGCTGGGGAAAATTCTAAAGAATGAAAAAGTCATTCTGGAAAGACTCTCACAAAGACTCTTCCCACTCAAGTTAACACTGAGTTAAGGATCTGTTGCCTGAATACCCAGTGTGTGTTTGCCCTATCAGCATAAGAATGTGTAACAAGCAACATCAAAGCCCTTGTCTTCCACTAATGCAGGTATGGTATTAAGCTTATATCCCAAACTGAAAACCTCTTACTGTTTATATATATATATATATATATATAAACTCTATGAAACCTGCTTGAGTGAAAAAAATGTTTCCTGGAGCTAAGTAGGATCATATTGAGAAATTGATCAGGGTGTTAAAGCACTGTTGATTGAATGAAGGTTCTTCATCAGCTTTAACTAATGAAGTTAGGCATCTTGAAGGTGGTTTGTATCTATAAAGAATGAAAAATCACTCATTTATTTAAATAACAAATTCATTGGAGTAAGTTCAAAGGACCAGACAAAGGGACCAAAAAGAAGAGGCTAAGTTCTTGATGGAAGCAAACAAATAGATCATCAGGAAATAATTCAGATAACATAAACCATGCATAGTACATGAGACTTATAAAGGAAGGAAATAATTTAATGCTAAAAGCAAAATGGGGTGGGGGGCATTTCTACAGAAAAGAATAACCCAGTGGCATCAGTGAATGCAGTTTAGACAAGTCTTAGAAATTACTTTGTCAGCAAAGTGATTTGCCTCTTTCTAAAGAAGCAATGCATAAAAGGAAATAGAGGACTCTTGCTGAGGTAAATTGTCACCTAGTTCCAGGATCCAGGCTGAGAAAACATAATGAAAATCAAACATACTTAAAGGCAAAAATATACTGTATTATTTTCTAAAGTGGGCCAAGGCTGTACAACACATGTTCACTAGAAAATTCTGAACCCTCTAAGAACTCTCCAAAGAGCCCAGTAGTCTCCCCCAGAGACTCACTATGCCTCTAAGAGAAAACGTGTTCTAGTGAGTGCAGTTATTGAATTTACTCAAGGCAAAGTTTGAAGCAATTTTTTTTCCCCAGCCATGTGGGTGCATTTTCCAATGGAACAACCCACTGGGCCCGTGTGCTACCATTGGAGGGAATCTCAAAGGCTGCCTACTCTTCTACTTCTTATGTAATTGGAACGAGGCCTCTGTTGCAACCTGCTGTGACATTCTCACTCCCACTGTATTTGAGGCTGCAGCTACTTCCTAACTAGACTTTTAAGAATTCAGTCAAGAGTTTTACTTAATAATTCAGGTTTTGCTTCTACCACATGGAGTAGTTGCCAGTTATTTGGGAACACAAACTGAATGGCTTTGACACATGAAGACCGAGTAAGTTATTTTGAATAATAAATCCAAAATTGCATCCTTATATTTTATAGCCAAAACATATACCTAAAATAATTAAATAATTAGCAACCAATTAAAAAATAGACTTTTGCAAGTCAGTATCTGTTTCATGGTGCCAAGAGTGTGAAAAAAGTAGGGCTGCCCTTTCATGAAACTCTGCTAACTCCTCTGCATGATCTGAGGACCCCATGAACCATATCGACTCCCTGCTATGCACACTTAGCATTGATAATACTCCTGGCTTCAAATAATGCTGGTAGTCAAATCTCTTGTTTAACTCCCTAGAATATTCTAGTATCTTGATTTGTCACGTTTAGGAAATCACATCTTCCATTTCCTTTTTGCTATATGTAAAACATATTCTCTCAAGAATCTCCCAAGAATATTCTAGTATCTTGATTTGTCATGTTTAGGAAATCACATCTTCCATTTCCTTTTTGCTGTATGTAAAACAAAATTCATAAATTTGGCCAAAGTAGAAGTGCTCTGACAAGGATTGATGACCAAAATGTCCATAGGGCATGTCTCCATATAAATTACTACATAAATTCTTGAAAATATATGTTTATATAAAATATTATGTAAATTCTTGAAAATGTAAGTTTATGTAAATAAGTATGTGGAGAGAGATTTGAATTTATTTCATTATTTATTTATGGAGCATCCAAAATTAGACAAGTTTGATGAATTTACTATTTCTATCCCTTAAACATGTCCTATAAAATTGGGTGATTGGTAGTGAAATATTATGGATAAATTTTTTAATATTTTTAAGGTACTGGTTGTAACATATGAGGATCCTTTTTTCCCCTACTACATGAGTTTGCTTCACTTTGAACTGAATATTTGTTTTAAAATTACCTGACCCTCTTGATATATAAAAGTCATGATTTTTAAAACCTTATACAAACAGTGCATATGGAGTGAGTACAAATATAATTATAAATGTAATTTTCATTCTATTCTCCTCACTGGGCTACAGTATTTGTGAGTAATCTATTCCAAAATCAAAGATCAACCTAAATCCCTTCTACCAACTCTGTGCCTGTTTTCCAAGTATTTATTTAATGTCATTGTTCAGTAAGGGACCTAGAGACCTTTCACTCTAGGTAGAAGAAAAATGCAAATCTGTTAGTTATTTGCTAAGGTTCCTAAGGACACTGAAAATGCACAGGCACTTGCAACTGTGAATTTCCCAGTAAATATAAAATCTTTGTCTTTTGGAGTATTTGCTTAACTGAACAAAGTTTACACAATCTGAAGAGGATTAACATTAACAATAATACAAAATTAAACCTTTGACATTCTTCCAGTTCATTTCCATGGTCATTGTCTCTTTTCCCACATTGATTTCTCCAGATCTGTCATTTTAAAAAAGGGGAGGAGAGAGATTTACACTACTAACTGAATCCTCTGAGCATTATTAATTATAATTACATTCATTTTTCTCCTGTATTCATTTACTCAGAAATGTTATTTACTACTAAATTTGGGCCGAGTACTGTGTCATTTACTAAAGACCCAAAGATAAATTTAAAACTTAACAAAACACTATTCTAACCTTTAAAATTTTATATTTCATGAGTGAGAGACATATCTAGCTAGTTTTTAAAGATTAGATTAACAGAAATAAAGTTACTGGAGTAAACAATATACTCATTTTAAGTATCTTGTTACCTTTGCTATACTTATTTCTAGAAAGATGGTGATTTACCAGTAGTATGTGAGATAACCAGTCTCACTCTTCCCTATGCCAGAACTGAGTATCAGCATTTAAAAAAAACTTGCTAATTGTATGAGTGGAAAATGGGATTAGGTTTTAAAGTACCATGAATACCAGGGCTAGGAGTTTGAATTTAATTCTGAAGTTAATGAGAAACCCATTAAAGATTTTTAATCAAAGGAGCAAAATATCTAGATTGGCACCTTGAAAAACTTAATTATAGTAGCAAATAATAGGATAAGATGGACTTGGCTTTGCTTGAAAATCCACCACAATGTTGAGTCCATGAGGCTGTTGTTATAGTGTACTGCTCAGTAGAACTTTTCCAAGATGATAGAAATGTTCTCTACCTCCCCTGCCCAATGTTATAGCCACTAGCCACATGTCACTTTTGAGTACTTAAAATATTGCAAGTGAAACCAATGAACAGAATTTTTTTAATTTCATTTAATTTTATTGAATTTAAATTTAAATAGCAACATTTGGCTAATGACTTTTGTATTAGGCAACAAAGAACTGGAACAATAGGAATTCTAGAAAGAAAATATCAAGCTAGAAAGAAGAGAGAGAAAACAGACTGAGTGAACAAATTCTGTGACTCTTTGAAGGTCCAAGATGAAGGAAAGGAGAAATCTTAACTGATATCAAGATTTAGAACCAGAGGGAAATGAGAGATAGTCATGTCACTTACAGAAATGACAATAAAGAATAGAAAAGGACTTGCAAGAAATCATGAGAAAAGGAAAGAAAGTGTCTCTCTCTCTCTCTCTCTATCTCTCTCTGCACGCATGCTCATGTGTGCATCTCCTCTTTCAATAGACAGTTCCTAAACTTGTCAACAGAATGCTGGAAATGACAAAAAGGATTTAAACTGACCAGGAACCCTGGTTTCACATTTTGTTCACTATATTGATCTATATAAAAATGTGATAAGCTGTTGTATCTTAGCCTATATATCAAACCTACAAATATGAGCTGGTACTTCTCACTGTCAGAAATTCTTATGAAAAGAAAACCATCCTTGACACCACAGAAAACTAAGTGATTCCAAAAATGAGATAGGTAAAATATCCTGCTTCCACAACTTAAAAGCAACTTCTATTTGTGAGACATTATAGGTCAAGCTGTAACTGGAACTATGAAAATAAAAATGTAAGTGTAAATGTAATGTAAAAGAGGGAGAAACTAGCTGCCAGATCATCTCAGAAAGGAAAAATTTTAGATGAAAAGAAAAAATAAACAAACAAATATAGATCAGGTGTAATCCTGAGGGAAAATTGCCAGAACCTACATGACTTTTTATGGGAAGAAGTTGTAGAACATACTAAGAAGGAGCAAAATATAGCAGAAAACAACCCCGGAGAGGTGTGAAGGCCAGTGGAAAGGGTAGGTGGAGCAGTTTGCTTTCCCTTCCCTCACATCTCTGGCAGTCATTAGGCTTCTGAGCTGTTAAAGAGCCTTTTTACCCTCACAAGCCCAAAAGGGACTGCTGCCATTGTATTGCAAGCTTCTTGAGGACAAAGTACCAGGTTGTCAGAGCCCCCAGGGTTGCTTCTCTTCACTCACTGCAGACCCAAACAGAGATGGCAGGAGCCTTATAGCTTCGCCACCCACTGTGTGCCTCCATCTTCTCCAAAGGGCTTTACATCCTCAGTTTTTGTCTAACTTGTTTCCATACAACAGTTTCCCAACTCTGGCCCAGACTGAGTAACCATGGTGGTCGATAGATCCCCAAGGACATGTGTGACTCCAAAGTCTGAACATTCTCAGTGGGCTGCCCTCTGGAGAGAGCAACTAGAGTGCCAGCTGTCCTCCATCCAGACTCTTTGCCTTCCCTTCCTTTCTCCACCCATAGCAGGATTGAGCCAGGGCTCTCAGGAGAAGCTACTTCCTCTCTGTTGATGCATCCACCACACTGAGGCTTCCACAGAAAGCATGGGCCAAAATTTTCCTGTTAATGATCTATAAGAGAATTATGGGGTATTTGGACTTTGAGCTGCCTGCTCACTGGCCCTCCCCAGTGCTGCTTGCCAGTGGCTCCATCAAAGCAGAGCACACCCCAAAGCAGAGTGGTATCAAACACGCTTAAGCACCTCACAGGAAATTTGGGACCAGCAAAATTCTCCTGGGAAAAATTAAGAATAGATCTTTGAGAATCTGAAGACAGACCTGCAGGCCATATCCTATACCTCCACAACTTAATCATCTTCCTCAGGGACACAGAGAGGAAATTTGTGAATTAACCTCAAAAGGCAAGGGAACCTTCCTGGGAAAAACTGAAAGGAGAATACAGTGTAGATCCCAGCCACACTTATGGAGCACCTCTTTCCACAAGGGAAAGCTTCAATCTAAGCCCTGAATAGGATTCTGCACATGGAAGCTTCCATCCTGCAACATCATTGGTGGGAAGCTCAGCCAGCAGAAGGCACATGGAGACCATGGAGCAGGGGACTGAGGAGTAGAGTGAAATGGCTGCCAATAGGCAGATTGCACATCTCAGATGGCCTCACCTCCACAAGCAGAGTTTCTGGCTGTGTGGTGCCAATTCAATGCCATCCTGGTGGCTTGGGAGAATACCTATGACCCATGCTGAAATAGCAAATTTACCAGCTTTTGTGGAGCCTGAGGGTAAGCTCACCCAATGTCCCAATGCAGTCCAGCCCAGCCCTACTCCCCATCCACCTATGCTATGACAGAAAATAAGATCTCATCCAGAAGTTCCAGGGCCCAGGCCACTGCCTAGGAGTATCTTGAGTGGCTAAAGCTGGTCACAAGTACCATAACAAATACTGCAGCTTGTTTCTTCTGGCACTCGCTACCTACTGGTCAATTTGCACAGCCCTTTACTGGATTTACTGCTGCAATCATACAGGGCATAGCTGATTCTTACACACAAACACCACACAGTGTCTCAGAGATTAAATTTGGTGTTCCAATACAAGTCACACTGTTAAGAATACCACAGGGCTGGGGAAAGAGATTGGATTTTCAAAGACCTCCATAGAGGTCTCATCAAATAGAGACAGATAATCTGTCCACATACATAGCTCACCACTGCTATAGCCTATTAAAAAAACTAGCAATTGAGAAAACCACCATGCTAAGGATGCCTATAACCACAGCACACGGATAAAAGACTTAAATGTAAGGCATCAAACTATAAGATCTCTAGAAGAAAACTTTGGAGAAACTCTTCCAGGAATCAACATAGGCAAAAGAATTTATGAAGAAGACCCCAATAGCAATCACCGCAATAACAAAAATAAATAAACAGGGGGCGGGACATAGTGGCTAACACCTGTAATCCTAACACTCTGGGAGGCCAAGGCATGTGGATTTCCTGAGCTCAAGAGTTTGAGACCAGCCCTGAGCAAGAGCGAGACTTCATCTCTAAAAATAGCCAGGTATTATGGCAGGCACTGTAATTCCAGCTGCTAGGGAGGCTGAGATAAGAAAATCACTTGAACACAAGAGTTTGAGGTTACTGTGACCTATGATGCCATAGAACTCTACCAAGGGTAACAAAGTGAGATTCTGCCTCAAAAACTAACTAACTAACTAGCTAACTAACTAACTAAATAAATAAATAAATCTTTATTAAATTTAAAAAGCTTCTACACAGCTAAGTAAATAATCAACAAAGCAAACAACCCACAGAATGGGAGGAAATATTTTCAAGCTATACCTCTAATAAAGGGCTAACAGCCATCTATAAAGAGTATAAGCAAATAATCAAGCAAAAGAGAAACCTCATTAAAAAGTAGACAAAAGACATGAATAGAAGCTTTTCAAAAAAAGATACACAAATGGCCAGTATATGGAAAATTGCTCAACATCACAAATCATCAGGGAAATGCAAATCAAAGCCACAATGAGATATCATTTTCCCCCACTTAAAATGACTTTTAGTCTTTTATTAAAAAGTCCTAAAACAATAAATGCTGGCATAGATGCAGAAAGAAGGGAATGCTTATACACTGTTGGGGGAGGGAGCTGCAAATTAGTACAACCTCTATGGAAAACAATATAGAACTAAAGTAGTTCTAGAAAGAACTAAAAGAGACCTACTATTTGATAGAGCAATCTCACTACTGAGTATTTACCCAAAAGAAGAGAAGTCATTTTATCAAAAAGACACCTGCAGCTGAATGTTTATCATAGCACAATTTACAATTGCAAAGATGTGGACTCAACCTAAGTGCCCATAAATTCATAAGTAGATTAACAAAATGTAGAATAAATTTATCATGGAATACTATTTAGCCATGAAAAAGGATGACTTAAAACCTTTTGCAACAATTTGGATGAAACTGAAGACCATTTTCCTAAGTGAAGTATCTAAAGAAAGGAAAAAACAAAAACACCATATGCACTCACTATTAAAGCATAACTAACCAATGAGTACACATGTGCATAGAGGGAAGTAAAACTCTAAAAATCAACCAAGGGTGAGGAAGAAGAAAGGAGGAGGCAAAATCATACCTATCAGGTATAATGAACAATATTAGGATAATTATCATACTTATAGCCCTGACTCAAGCATAATAATGTAACTAAAATCCTTTGTACCCCTGTAAAATTTAATTAAAAGGTATAAAATGTAAAAAACAAAATTTTATGAGGGTTGCAGACCCATCCAAGCAAGCAAATGATGTATAAATAAAACAAAACAAGTGCACTGGGGCTATTTATTAAATCTATGTTGATGGATCAACTGTGAAGGAGAGTGAAAGGAATTCATTCTTCACCTTGACCTTTGTATGACTGATTCTTTCTCAACTTTAAGGTATCAGCTTAAATTAAACTCTTCAGAAAGGAATGAGTCTATATGCTTCTTTTCCTGTAATTATTTTCAATATAATTCTGTTGTTTTCATTCAGTGTACTTGTTGCATTATTTTTTGTTAGTTTGTTGTCTGTTTCTCCATAAATGCTGAATGCTAAAGTCCATGAAAGTCTGTTTCATTTACTAGTGTTTATCCAGCATTTAAACTGTATATCTTCTATGGGAGGTATTCGGTAATTTTTTGGATTAATAAGTGAATGAATAAGTGTACGCACAGGGTATTTCTCACAGTGGGCTGAAGATCAAAGTGAGCCTGTCAAAGCCGGTCAAATGAATTTTCACTTCAACCAAGCAAGAACAGGCATTGTAGGTTCGATATGGCCAGCTAATGGTATTGGTTCTGGTACATCATTCATCCACAGAGAAATTTACCTCATCTATAGCAAAGACTCTATTGATAAGAGTCCTTGTTCAAATCAGCAAAACCAATGAGCTCCTGGCATATACAGAACCTTCATTCCTACATAAAATAAATATTGAACTTGCTAGTTATCAACCTCAAGAACGCTGATTGATCATAATCATATGAGGTAAACATTGATAAAATATCCCTAACCTGTGATTTCTTGAGGGCATTTTATTCACACCATAACCTAAGAGAAAACTCCTTCCTAATTCATCAAGAGCATAATCAGACACTATTGTTATTATGAGAATGAGAGAAAGACAAAGAGAAATAGAACATATATGTTTATGTATATGTCTCAAGGGACCCGTCTGATCTTGGAAAATATATCATTTTGTCCTCAGCCTTAAGAATCTTCACATTTGCACAAGCAGTATTTTTCTCTTTTCCTGAAAGAAGTAAAGAAAAAAAAAAAAAAAAAACATGTAGCCCCTGACATCTGGGAGCTGATGTGACCTCGCAGGTAGGCTTCAGTGTTATGACAAGCTGGTCGGAGCTGATGCTCATAGTCAGGCCATTTAGTTCCCCTGGTGTACATAAATGGTTTCACAGGACATCAATATTAGACAAAGTCACTCTGAGATCATGATAAAGTGAGACAAAATCTAGTTTACTCCAAAATTCACAACACATAAAAAGTTTCCTCTCTCACTAAGTGACTGTTATGTTTGACCGATTATAGCTCTGTCCTCATGCTGGTCCACCCTTCCACCCTCCACAAGGTTTGCCGAGAGACTCATTAATAGAATTTCCCTCTTTCCAACAGAGTAAGCACCCAATTCCTTAGACCCTGCCCCAAATTACCCAATAAAACCTCAAACCCTGCAAGTTCCTCTTTCCCCTTACTGAGATTACCCAGTTTCTGTCAAAGAAAAGTTGCACCAGGTGGCGTTAAACAAACAAGGCAGACTTCATTCAACATTATTGCATAGAATGGGAGACTGAACCCAATCTGCTGAACTAAAAGGCAGGAAAGCCTTTAAGTGTGGGATGATGGGTGCAGAAGCACCAAAGGATACTGGAGAGAGGCAAGGCAATGTGATTAGCCCATCTGTGCTTTGCTAGCTGACAATTATTAAATTTAAGTTTCAACTCCCTACAGAGAATAGAAAATAAAGTGGGGCTTAATGATTACATTTCAAGGGATGGCTCCCAGTTTCTTGAGAAAGACATTTCTGTGTTGTAAAACTTGCAAGGGACTGAGAGAAAATTTACTCCTCAAAAGGATAGAGAAAAAAATTGTAAGTACAAGTTTTCTGAATATGATGCTCTAAGACGAGGGAGGTCAGGGCAGGGCCTAACGTCAGGAAGGACTCTGGTATAGTCAAACTAAGGGGAACTTCAAGATCGTTTTGGTCAGTCATCATGACATGTATTCTTTCTCACTGCAATTAGTACATACAACTTATAAAATATAAAGAGATTACTAGTGATGTTGAGCTGAAGGGAATTAATACAGGCTAAAAAAGAAGAGTTGGTAACTGAAGAAATATCATAGCTTATTTTCAATTCACGATTGACTAAATTCATTCTGCTCAATTAGAGAATTTTTATCCTATTCATACTTAATACAAATTCTTGGTCCTTTGACGGGCCTTTAATTAAGAAGCAAAGTATGCCTATCTGTGTTTTTGCTGTATCACATCGATACACCATTTACCTTAATAATAATTTGCTTTGAAACTGCAAAAACATCAGATGTTTCAAGATATTCTTCAAATGTGACAGTACCTACCTGGGTATAATTCTCTCCTGATAGTCACTAGTAAGAATATAATGATCTCCTAATATTTTGGATTCTTAAATGCCTCACTAATTTCATAGAATATCTAAAACCATATTGCACCTAAGAGTTTAAAATGAAACAATGAGAATCCAGACTTTTTTAAATACCCAGCCTACTGAGTGAAGAGGATTTCCATTTCTGCCCAATTTTATCAAGTCATTAATATACAAAGGATGTCTGGCAAGTATCCAGCTATGTATGTTTCTATTTTTCATATTATATGGGTATGCTTTCCAGACATCCCCTGCATAAAATTTTTTAAAAAGCAGATAAAAAATGCTTAGATCTAGATCAAGCTCCACAAATTATAGGCTGCAGGTCAAGTCCGGCTTGTACCTGTTTTCATAAATACAGTTTAAATGGAACAAAGCCATTCCCATTCATTTATGTATTGTAGATGGCAACTTTTAGTCTATAATGATGAGTGACTAGTTGTGACAGACCATCTGGCCTGCAACATCTGAAATATTTATTATCTGGCCCTTTACATAAAAAGTTTGCCAACTCCAGATCTAGGTTAAGAAGTAAAAAAAAAAATCATTGGCCAGATATCTATTCAACTAATTTTTAAAATATAAAATCAGTATCATAATGTTTTCTATATCATGTTACAAAATACACTGTCTCACAACTTACAAATTTGTACCAATAATATTCACATTAATGCACACACATTTATTATTGCCTCATCTAACTTTTGGCAAGACCAAGAGAGAAACAGAGCCCTCGTTAAAATAGTACATTTCTGATTTTACTGAGTCAGGCAAATAGAAAAAGAGAAGACAGAATTTATGTGCTCCACCCCAAATGTTCTGTGCTTCTAGCCCAATCTATCCCTACCATCACCTTTATTTTTGTTCATTAAACAGCTTCCATAAAGCTTTGAAAATCAGTCATGGTTTCTCTCGGATCTACAAAAAATATGCTGAAGACCTCCATTTTAAAATCCTGGTATGACTTTCAATATGGCATTTTAGGAAACATTACAGACCAAATTCTTGCCCTGGTTTTTGTGAGTTGAATACTCCGATTTCTCAGACATTTGAAAAAGAAGCAAATGTCAAACACAGGCAGTGATATCAAACAGCGGGAGTAATGTTAGCCAACACCTCTTCAAAATGCTTATTCCCTAATGAGAATACAAAGGGAAGACAAGTCTTGCTGGGTTACTTTTTCCCTAGGGCGGTGTAACAGTAAGGTTAGTGCGAGTACTAAGTACACCTTAGCACTGTTCTCACGTCTATTTTCCAGGTGCAATTTCAGGATACTAAAAAGTTTCCCTGAGAATTTTAAGATGGCTATGGGCTCTTCACCCCCTGACATTCCTCATTCTCAACACAAGGGAAAATTCAAGAAAAGCCTTCTATTAACCCCCGTGAAATGGAGGACTCTGTCACACCACAGGTCAGAAAGGAAATGACATGTGGCTCAGGGTCCCATGCTGGAAAGGGGACCTTTTGATGGGACAAGGGCAGGGAACAGTTATTTTCTTCCTCCAAGTTCTGTCCCTTCATATTTTTCACACTATCTCAGATGGCATTTAAAGTGAAAGGCCTACTTGATCTGCTCTAGACACTCAGGGAGAAGATCAAGGTCTCTCCAACATTCTACCCTTGCTGCCAGCACAGGTACGTTGGGTGCTAAGTTTGCCATTTTCCCCTGTACAGTTGCCCTCCATCTTTCCCCAGAGTCTCCTCTGGCCAGCAGCCTAATCATACAGACCACATCAGAGGAAGGCTGCCAGGGCTGTGGAAGAGGTAGAGGAGCTGTTACAACACTCAACTCTACTTCAGGCTAGAAAGGCTACGGGATATAAAATGGAGAGTCCTGCCAGGACACCGGAGAGAGGCAGAAAGACCAGATTATGTCCTACCACGGAGTTTAGGTATTTGTTCTCTTGGTTCCCTGCTGGGTTGCCTCAAATTAGCTCTAAGTTTCAACCTAAAGTTAAAACTCCTACATTGACCCTCCTCTCCTGCAGGTGCTAGTAATTGTCTCCCCCTCCCCCTTCACATAGAGGTGGAAGGAGGTCTAGGCCTAGTTCTTGGATATTACACTAGCCACTGTGCTTTCCTTACACACTTCCCACACCTTCGCAAATAGCATCTTTAGCAAACCTTCATTGAATTGTCCTAATATATGTGGGCAATCTTGGACCTAGACTGATATAGGGGGTCACAAGTCCTAAATATAATAATAAAGAGTAAACATTTGCCTGGACTGTGCTTTTAAGCATATATTCATTAAGAAAGTGACAGGAAGGACCAGCTGGGTAAAGTAGAAGTGAGAGAAGGAAATTACCAATTTTAATAAGCAATTGATAATAATATTCACATTTATAACTTAATAGATTCTATTCTCTCTCCTCACAAATCATTCCAGTAGAAGTAACTTAGAGGCTTAGGAAAATAGTTAATTTTCTCCAGAGCCAAGGAAGCTGCTATAATATCTTTACTGTGAAGAAATTGTCTAATGCAAGAATTAGGCACAGGAAGAACACTACAACCCATCATCTTGAAAGAGGTATGATGTGTAGCTTTCTTTTTTTTGCTGAAAGAAACCTTCAGCTGTCAGAAACTTCTCCAATCACCAAAAGGTCAAATAACTGTCATAATTCCTAAGAACACACTGGGAAGAGAATCACAGTCAAGTGCTTTGGAGGCTGAACTAGAAGCTGGTGTCAGGGTATAGCTTCCCAAGGGAAGCACTCAGATGTGATTGCAGTGATACCATCAATGAGATATGCAGTGCTTTTTCCAGGAGGATTTCATGAACTTAAGTGTCCAACCTTGTGTATTACAGGTCTGTAAGCCACAAATACAGTTTTCATCTAATGATATCATTTCTACTTTTTCCATGTGTTCGAATCTTCCTCAAAAATCTCTTTCACCCTTGCATAACAATAAACATAGTCACACCCCCACAGGCACACATCCCACCTACACACACACATTTTTTTCTCTTTTACTTAGTTCCTTTGCCTTTTTTTTCATAAGATATTTTACTTTAATATATTCCCTACCTGGACCTTGCCTTCTAGACATATTCTGGTTTTTCCCCCTATGAAAGCAGCTAATCCCACGACTATTTTTTATTCAGATCTGTGGCTATTCTGGGAGTGTGTTGAAACGAAAGTGATCAGGATTCTATTATCTTTCATATTATCTATCTGCCCAGGTTCAATCTATCTATTAACCATCACTCTTTGAATACAGCTGTTCAATTAGAAAGAACGTCAAATCTGAGAATGAACAGCCTATTTTTGTTATTTCATTTACATTCTCAGATAATGTTTAAGTCCCTAGAACTAAAAGCAGAAGAGAAAGTAATGCTACCCAACCCAGAAACTCTTCCTGGACCCACAATGGACTACCTGGAGGTATAAGTAAAGGAAGCAGTTTGATGGGAAGAAAGGCTTCCCAGGGGAAGCACACATTTTATTTCGACGCCAACTATCCCTCAGGGACACATTATCTGAACCTTCCCCACCACCCATACCAGAAACAGCTGAATTTGCTAATATATCTACATATCACTTTTCTAAAAAGAAAACGTTTTTAAAAATATTTCATATTTTCAACTGATTCCAAAGAGACCTGGTTTTTATGGATGTAAGCTTTCTAGAAATGCCACATAGAAGAGTGTCAAAGACAGTGTCTGGTGGTTTGCATGGTACAGGCTCCTAATGCTTTCACAAAAGTTAAGAGCCTTTGTAAGAGCAGGAGCAAAATCCCAGAGAGGTTGTGAGAACGTCCCTTGAAAGGTCTGCCGCTCTGCTGTGATAAAAGCTAACTGAGGAAAAAATGGAGCACATTCCCAGCTAAAATTTCAGCTCGCTTTGTGAGAATGAAGGAAGCTAGATTGAATATAATTTCTGAATCTCTAGAGGAAAAAATGATTCCAGGCAAGAAATAGAACCAACTTTTATAAGATGCCTCCACCTACAATTCTCACTTTTATCAACTGTGCCTTCCGGTGACAGGGAGCCTAGCAAACACTTTTAAAATACAGGTGCTAATCTCTGTGTGTTTACCTGTGGTTTAGAATACTACAGGAAGAATCTGGCAGAGGGCTTATTATGCTGCATAAAACAATTACATAAGGAGCAAAACACAAATTCTTGGTTACAAGCTTAGAAATACTTGTAATTATCAAATTACACTTTACCCTTTCTAAAAAAAGGATTAGAAGCATTTTATGAAAGTGATTTTTTTTCTTATACAGTAAGATGTCACTCCCATTGTTAACAGCTGTAGAATTCAGAAAAAGGTAAAGTGAAGGTTGAATCATTAGGTTAAGTGAAGTTGGACAGTTTAAAGCTGGACTGCAAATTTGGCATTGAGCTTCTTGGTGGGTAAAGCTAAGGCAGAATGCAGTCAGTTAATGGGTGGCTTCCAATCTAGCTCAACAGAGCCTGGAACTTTCCCCGAAAGTATCTCAAGGCACTAAGGACAGGTGGAGTGGATCCCTCTGGCTGCCACTACTATTTCAGCCAAAGGGTAGTGCCACTACTGTTGCCCAGCCAAAGGCTGCCACTACTGTTTCAGCGTAAAGGTTCCCTGTTACGCTGATATGTTTTCCTTGAAGTCCATATATAATTGTATTTGAAAACATAATACCAAACAAAATTCTCAGCCACTGTGAGTTAAGAAACAACCTAGGTACTCAGGATAGGGATAGTTTTTGTGCTACCGAAACTTATAATGTAGACACATTATCCTCAACACCGTCTCTACAATTTCTGCAATGGGGATTTGCATGTGGCTATTTCTTCTAGCATTCCTCAGTACCAAATGAAGGAACAATAACAAAGATTGATAACAACTCTAAGAAGAACTGGAATAATGACCCAAGTATATATTCTCAGATAATTAAGCTTGAGTGAAAGATATAACTTTAAATGCCCAGATTTTAGGGAAATATATAGCTAGACTGCATGTCTTCGAGCAGCCCTCAACTAACAGTTTCACATAATTAATCTTTTAGACCAATGTGATCAAGGAAATATTTCCTAAGAAGTAGATTTCCTACATTGTTTATAACCACTTTGTCCTTGAGTAGAAGGTAGATTTCACATTCTCTATTCTAAAAAGCCTGAGTTGGAACATATGCTTGAATGGATGCCCTTTCCACCTTCACACACCAACATTGGACCCTGGGTGCCCCCAGGCCCCCAAGGCTTTCTCAGGAAATAGTTATGATTCATCTGCATTGGTTTCTGCTTAAAATGAAATTGACCTATAGATAGAAATAAAAACTGCATTAATATTTAAATAGAATGGGTCCTTCATAAAGTTTCATTCTAGTTAATTCATTCTGTAAATTTTAGCCAAGAAGAATACTGAGTAGAAAAATGTGATGTGGTTACTGATAGAATCAGAGGTCAATAGGGCTTCACAGCTACTCCACAAAGCAAAGGAAAAAGCTACCCACTGTGACAGGAGATTATATCCTGAAATCCAGAGCATAGACAAACTGTAAAATTGCATACAGTTACACAGCAACCTTAATAACCAACTAGATGACTGATATAAATAACAGCATAAAATGTCACAGTATAAATGTAATAATGTCTATAAGGTTTGCAGAAATTAGCATAAGGTCCTTTTTGGAAAATTACATAGGGACTTTAGTAGTCACCATTGCTTATGTAACATCTTTCCTCTTTTTTCCTCATGCTGACAGAGCCCCAATTTGGTTCTATGATTTGAGTTAAGAGTCAGCAAACTTTTCTATAAAAGGACAGATAGTAAATATTTTCAGCTTTTCATGTGACATGGTCTCTATTGCAACTACTCAATTCTGCAGTTTTAGCACAAAAAAGGACAAAGACAATATATAGATGAATGGTTGGCTGTGACCTAGTAAAACTTTTCACCTAAGAGGAAGAGGGCTAGATTTGACCCAGAGTCTATAGTTTACAAACTCTTAATTAAGAAAATTTAGAAAATGACCCTTTTCCAAGTCTTAAAAGTTAAATCTTCTTTGGTAAAAACTCATCAAAATGATCATTTTCTTTTGCCACTAAGAGTTTGATGCTGGCACATAACACAATGAGACACATGAGAGAAAGATCTCCTGGAAAAAAGTTTTCTCCTTCCTAAAAAGAAAACCTCGGAAGAGATCATCTCTGGCGTTTGTTATCTCCATCTGTAGATGTGATGCCTGGACCTGCCACAACCATCCTGCTACGAATTGAGCTTAAGTCAGCACAGGGAAGAAGCAGAGCCAGGAGACTCAGGGAAGGGTAGCCAGAACCCTGACCCAGTGTGTCCTGAGAAACACTGTTTCTTGAATTCTTGTTAGTGAGGTAATAGATATCCACACTGAATAAGTTACTATGAAGAGTCATAGCCTAAAGCAACCTAACTGCTATGGAAGAAAAAGAAAAGGACAGGAATAGTTACTTTTCTTCTACTTAGATAATTTTAATATACTACTCTTTAATAATGTATGTATTCTTCATATAGACATTAAAATTAAATATATAAAATATGAATCTCACTTTATAGATTAAGAATTTTATTTCGTAGTTTGAGGCTACCCTCCCATCCCAGGTATCAAAAAGCAGGATTTTAAATGAGAAAAATAGGAAAAGTAGAAAAATATGACAAAGCATCTTGAGATAAAATTGGTAGATATAAATCATGATAATGTGCAATATCTCTATTACATTCCAAGACAAATTAATTACACTTCTATGAAATTGAAAGTCAATTTTGATGAAAGTCTCTCTCGTTATTTCAGGAGAATGTCACTTTATCTAAAATTGCCAAGAAGTTTATTATAAAATATTGAACAGTTTTTAGTTCTTGGTTATCTGCCCTATCAGAATTCACCATGTCCTCTCTTGACCTGTTATGCTGAAGACACCAGTCCACCATGGCAGAGAGTATCTTTCACAGACACTTGTACCAGTATATATCCCCTTCTGTATTCCTAAATAATGTGACATTGATATTTTTTAATCAAAGTTGGAACCTATGGTCCTTGAAACTGAGTCAATTTGTTTAACTGCCTTAACCAAAGAATTCAGTACTGGTGATGCTGCTTGACTTAGAAGAACAGTTCATAAAAATTCATAAGAGACAACATGACTGCTGCCTTTATCTCTCTATCACTCTCTCTACATAAGGGTGTTTGTCTGTGTAATCCAACCACCATGTTGTGAGGAAGCTCAGGCTACACAAGGAAGTCACATGGAGGTGTTCTAGCCAACAGCTACAGTTACCCCTGCAGCCAGTGCTCAACAGTTACCGTCTGTCACCATACATAACAGAAAATGAACTTTAAGGTAATTCCAACTTCCCATTTCTTTAAATATTGTATCTATTTAAAGTATACCACATGATGTTTAAACATACTTCTAGTGAAATTATTACCACAACCAAGCAAATGAACATATCTACCATCTCATACAGTAATCCTCTCTGTGTGTGTGGTAAGAGCACTGGAAACCAACTCTTCCAGCAAATATTCCAAACGCCATGTCATTTTACCTCCATGTTTTACACTTTCACCTGAGGCTCCAGATACAATGGAGCAGAAGCAAGCCATCACTGATAAGCAATGCTTGAATTCCTGATCTACAGAAACTGTGAGAAATTATAAATGATTAACTATTGCTATAAGTGACTAAGTTTTTCATTTTGGGGTGATTTGTTATGAAGTAATAGATAACTATTACAGTCACTCTGGGCAAAATTAATTGTTCACTGGATAAAACTATCCCAATGAACAACTCATAGTTTGCTTTACCACTGATCCTTCAGAATAGGAAAGATCTATTTTCCTTATAAATATCAAGCATTATCTTATTTACTTAAATTAGATACTTGTCATCATATGGAATCTGGTCACTCTGAGTGTGGAGTGGTTACCACACATGAATAGCAAAGTACAACTGTATAGAATAGGACACATTTTGTAAGGACAGAGACAGTGGCAAAGATGTCATAGTTTTTGATCACTGACTAAGTTCCATTGTTAAAACTATGGTGCTAATATGGCTCAATTAACTAATATTTTTCCCAGATTTACAGTCAGTAGCCAAAGACATCAAAAATAATCATATCTAAACATCCCATAAATCTATGGGCAGTGGGTATAGATTTAGCAACATTCCAGTCTCATTAATATTAGGGCTGGGGTGTCCTTTCCATCAAACCACTTCTAAACCTGATATTAAGTGATTTCACTTCCAGTTTGGGAAGTTGTAAGAATCAAATGCCTCAGATCATTGAGAGAAAGAGAGTGTCCACATAAGACAATTTACATGGGATTTAATGACATCTTGGACTTAAATGGACATGCATCTATTGGCTAAACCATAAGGGACACTTAGCTGAACTATGAATGGGAAGTCCACAAACAGTGATACTTGTGATTAACCTGACACCTCCACCTGAGACATACATGATCTCTCATCAGACAATCATGGCTCACCTACAGGCAACGGCTCGGCTCCCTCCCCCAGACCCTGCAGGATGCCCACCAATGGCACTAGACAGTTTGCTAGGGCTGGGCTGCTCCTGTCCAAATGTCTCCCCAAATTCTCTCATCTCCCACGCTGATCTTTTCTCAGGGCATGCCCAATCACTCCCCTTTCCCCCATGTAGCTACCTTTCTAGATCACAGAGTAGGGGTGGGGGTTAAATGGAATGGTTCCTTTTATTTGTCCAAATCTATTGCTATGTTATAAACTGTTTACTACCCTCAGTCTTTCCTTTTTGATTTGCAAAAGACGATTGAGGAAGTTAAAAATAAAAAACACTGACTGATTGCTTCTTACTATTTCCAGTCCTATGAAACAATCCTACATCTCCCCAGAGGTAAAATAGATAATCTCAGATCAACTTGAGGAAAGGCCTTGAGAGGAAAATGGTAGAAAGGAAAGCATAGATATTGTTTCTAGATATCCTCTTGTCATACATGGCAACGGCCAAAAGGAGACAAGAGAATTCAGATGACTTAGCCCAAATCTTTCACATAAAAATGGAAGCCAGATAAGAAAAAAAGACATGCAGCTTGGCGCCTGTGGCTCAACAGGCTAAGACACCAGCTATGTACACTTGAGTTGGTGGGTTCAAATCCAGCCCGGGCCCACCAAACAATAATGATGGCTGCAACCAAAAAATAGCCGGGCATTGTGGTAGGCACCTGCAGCCCCAGCTACTTGAGAGGCAGAGGCAAGAGACTCACTTGAGCCCAGAAATTAGAGGTTGCTGTGAGCTGTGATGCCACTGCACTCTATCCAGGGTGACAGATTGAGACTCTGTCTAAAAAAAAAAGAAGAAGAAGAAGAAGAATAAAAGACATGGGCTAATGGAAAATATACTAAATAAACTGAGGTTGCCTGCCTTTCAGTTAGAGCTTAGTCAAGTTATCATAATGCTTTGGAAAACTCTGCTACTGGGGATGCAGAGAATGATTTTTCAGGTAAACCAAAAAGGTCATAGTAATGACTTAGTGGAATCTTTTCCAAATTAAATTACAGTACTTTAATTTACAGCTCCTTCTAATCTAATTTAAGCCACCTGTGGGACTGGCAGACAAACAGAAGTGTTTCCAAAAAAAACAAAAGAAAATCTTGGTCCCCAGGGACATTACAGTGAATTTTTTCAAATGCATTATCAAATCCCTGGGGCCACTCCGCTGGCATACATAAAAATGGGCGGATGGTAATGATGAAGAAGACATAATTTATGGGAGAATTCTGTATTGTTGAGCACTGCCACCTCTACCAGCACAAACACAGCCACATCCCATAGCACCCAGAGAACCAGAAATAGTAGCAGACTCACAGCCAAGAAAGAAAATTTGTTTGATTTTAAAACAAATCAAAATAGAGTACGCATTGGAAGGGAAAGAAACTGTACAGGTCATCTAATCTGCCCTCCCACTCAATGTCTGTAAAACCTCCCTGACAACTGTCCATCCCGTCTATTCATGCCCCTGTACCAGGGGAGGGCTCACATTTTCAGAAGCACCCCATTCCAGTTTTAAATTCCTAAACCCGTAAGAAAGGGTTCACTTTTATGAGTTAAAGCTTATTGTCCTATAATTTCCATTCTTGGTTTCCACATAAATTAAACCTTGTTTGAAGACCGTGGTCCAGTAAGAGCAACAAAGAACTGGGAGGTGGAGACGTGGCTGGGCAAAGGGTTGATTCTTTAGATGGTCTGGATGAGGTACAAAGAAAAGACCAGTAAGTGGCACACAACTTAAAGAAGTCTCAGGTTAGCTGGCTGGGACACTGTCCTATAGTGCTTCCTCCTTCACAGCTTGTGAACATTATAGAACAAAGGGCTCCTTGCTTTCCTTCCGTTTTTAAAGGTAAACAGTGACTCTTCCCCTGAAACAGTCCTCTGCAAGTGTGCATACGGCCAGCTATTCTAGAAGTGTATACATAAACGGCTTCTGCTAATTATTCTCACTGTGTGAACTTTCAAAATGCTTTGCCAAGCAAAATGTGACAAGTTTCTTGTAGAAAACCCAAATGTAGAAGGGTGTTCTCAATTTTTTTTTCATTTGTTTTCTGCTTTTAGCCTGCCCTTTCCCCCAACATATGCACCCTGAATTCCCTCTTGCTAAGCTATTGTTTATCTTCATAACCGTATTTTTAACTCAGTATGACCCTCTAAGAATCACAACTATTTTTAAAAAGAAACCAATACTGCAGTGTGGATTTGGTGATCACTTTTTGTTGCAGTTGTTTGTACACTAGAATTAACACCACATACTCAATAGGCTTTATAAACTCAAAATCTGAATTACCTCTTTGTACAGTGTTTTGTTTCTCGACTTAGCCAGTTTTTCATTCTTTAGCCCTGAAAGGTTAGTGGCCTTATTTTACAAAAAAGCCAGAAAGTAAAGCAAAAGGTAGAGAATTCTTAAAGGGATCCTCTTATTACTTTTCCCCAGAGCTAAAGGGATCCTCTTATTACTTTTCCCCAGAGCTAAAATGTTACCAGAACAAGATTTAAATGAGGAAAGCTGGCCACTGCAGTGGCTCATGCCTATAACCCTAGCACTCTGGGAGGACCACTTGAGCTCCAGAATTTGAGACCAGCCTGAGCAAGAAGGAGACCCCATCTCTACTAAAAATGAAATAATCAGCCAGGCATCATAGCAGACACCTGTAGTCCCAGCTACTTGGGAGGCTGAAGCAAGAGGATCCCTTGAGCTCAGGATTTGAGTTTGCTGTTGGTGAGGGTGGGGCCATGACACTCTAGCCTGAGCAATAGATGGAGACTCTGTCTCAAAAAATAAAACACGAATGAGGGAAGCTGGTGCAGGTCACTTAAGCACTGACGGTAAATAGAAAATTTTGAGTTAAAGAAAAGAAAAAGGCAACAAATCACATTAAATTCAAATCTTCCTTAAAAATAAATAAAAGAGCAGGCATACAAGTAATTCACAAAAGTCATGTGTTTGATTTACTCAACCTCTCTGTAGTTACTATTTCTCATTAACTTACCAAAGCCAGCACCACTCCTTGGGGAATAAAAGGAAATTTTGGCATATTGAGGAATAAATAGAGCATTGCAGCATTATTCACTGAATCATTTTGGGGGCAAATTTAGTGCTGTTTTCATGTCTTTGTACTTTTTCTAAGTCTATGTTTGTCAATGTCAATTCAACCCTCCCTGAAAACAACAGAGCTACAATTAGAGATGTAAAAAGCAGTTTGTGTATAATTTAAATGCTGCAAACTGGCAATCTTCTCATGAAAACCACAAACAATTACTTCCATTCTCATGCACCAGTGCATCTGGTGTACCGCCATTTTTGATCTGGGATTGCATATGAATTGATAGCTAATTTTGCAGCTAGAAACAATAAAGCTACATTTTTTTGACAAGGGTGAGGTATTTGCTTTTCAGTCACAGCACATTGCCATGCTTATGTGGTTAGTGACTTCAATTACACAACCAACTAACCAAATAACAATTCTCTTCTCTGCTTAACTAAGGCAGTTTTCCTGGGGTTACCAATATAGAATTATTCTAACCCTTTCTCCACATAGGCCTAAATCCTGCTGTGTTTGTGAATAATCAGTTATCAAAAAGGAGAAATTTGGTTTTCATTTGATCTGTACTTTGCCAATTCTCATCAAAAAGAAAATACAAAAATCATTGACGAAAGTAAATTTATCTTTGAACAATCCCCAAATAGGCTTATTGCAATGAAAGGCACCTTCATTAAAGAAAGATTTACAGGTTTCTTAAAAGACATGTATTTGCATCTATTTAGTTTTTACATGAAATCACATGTGGGGAAAATATTTAAATAAAGAAAACCACAGAGATAATGAAAGCCTTTGGTACAGCATTGATATGCAAGAGCATCCTTCAGGTTCACTCAAGAGGAAGTGAGTTTTAATGCAAAGGCATTAGTAATGGACATTCTATTTCCTTATTAGAATTAACCTTGATCTGGAAGAAAAAACTTTTGTCTTCACCATTGAATTCGTATTGCACTCCATCTCATATATTCCACTAAAACCTTAAAAAAGAGTGGCACTTATACTGGAATTTATTATTCCTGAAACAGGCATTGCCAGAAATGAAATAGCTTAGAAAACTATTTATTTTTGGATGAAACAAGTTGTTTCCAAGGATCATAATGGTTTTATAAGGAATGCTAGAATTTTCTCCCCAGCAGGTATTTTCAAATAGGATAGATTCTCCCCACTAAAGAAGAGTTTAGGCAAAATCTGGCAATGGCAGAAAAATGAACTAGGTTATTCCTTAAAATTCATTCCAAGCCTATTCTTTTATTCCTCTAGTTTCCAACTGCTAGTTCTTAAAATCAGAGCAGTGACTAGAAAATGTGATTTGTTACCAAGCTATAAGCACAGCCTGATTCAGCCTCACAGATATTTTAATATATTAAGGTTTGAATTCTGTAATTTGAACTCAAAGCCATATACTAATTTCCATCTCTTGATAGTTTGTTAGGACATAGTAAATGAGGAAACAGACTTACGTATATTCCAAAATTTGTCCTATGCTGTACAGTGATTCCTTCAAAGGCATAACATGTCCTAGCTGTCTGAACAGTGAAATAATAATGATAATAAGTAAAAAGTTTAAAAATTTTAACAAAGTGTGGTCATTTCTCAGACTGGACATCTGGAGCAGAAATCAACGTATATTTTGAGGACCATAAATCCTTATTGAATTATGCTGTTGGGAATGTTAGTATGATAGAAAGTCCAGTCATCAGTCTCAAATAATGTGTAGCCTAAAAACTGAAGTATGACAGCCCCCACCCATCTCTCTTCCCCCCTCCCAAGATATGTATTTCTAGTAGAACTTTAGGGATGTGTTCCAAAGAACCGACAATATAAATTGCATGAGGACAAGCTATTAAAACAATTGGAGAAGGGGAAGTAACCCAAGTAAACATGGTTTTAAGGGCCCAGCACAGATTATTTTAGGTTCTTCCCACACTAAGATCTCGAAATGTAATCAGGCTAATGCTGGGGTGCAAATGCATTCCACAAGACTGTGGCATTTCTTCAAAACACGCCCAGTCCTGGGGATATCACTGTTTCAAAGGAATCAAGAATTCTAATTTGGCTCTATATTTGTACCATCATCTTCATAAGAATTTATCAAGAATCCATTAAGGGTGGGAAATAATTGGCCAAAGCCATTCTTCACCAAGGCAAAGCCAACTGTTTACATGAGATGGCTTTTATTTCCCAGTGATTTTATGGTGTAACAATTCCTAATGAACTGTTAAAAGCTGAAAACTTTTAACAAAGTGTGGTCGTTTCTCAGACTGGACGGCTGGAGCAGAAGTCGACGTATATTTTGAGCACTATAAATCCTTATTGAATTATGCTATTGGAAATGTTAGTATATAGAAAGTCTAGTCATCACTGTCAAATAATGTGTATGGACATCCAGTTGATACAGCCTCTGTGATGTGAAAAACTTACAAAACATATTATTTGTATTGAATAGATAATGTTATAAAGAACATAAAACATTGCCTTTGCTTAAAAGTTAATGTTAGTCAAATGTGTTAATTAAAAGTTTTTCAGTTAATGTTTATGAGTTAATGTTTAATTCAATTGTATAAAATACTTTCACTAATCCCTTTCAACATCCAACACTGTAATCTTATATGAAAGCATACTCTACTCTATTATATTGTTATTTGCTTACTTTTCTAACTTGTGTCAACTTTATAATTCCTTGATACCATGGTTGTCTTGTTTTCTTTTTTAAACTCGAGATTCTTACACACTGATTTGCTTTCAATAAATATTCATTGAATTGAATTATCCACTGTTACAGAGATTTTGAGTACATGTGATGTCCCAAAAGTCACTGATAACGTCACCAAGAGGTGGCCAACACAAAGAGAATATTTTGTAAATATTTTGTAGTTTTATAATGAATATTTTGTAAATAAAGGTATATTAAGGTATCATTTTATATTTTTGCTATGTATGGTGACATTAGGGGCAACTTTGGGGACACCCTATAGATAGAGATATAGAAGGAAAAGATTGTTTGCCAGACTGCCTTGCAAAGCATAAACATTCTTTCTATAGATAAAAATATTAAATGCTTTCTCAACAGGCCTGACATTGGCATTCAACCTGCATTGGAAGTGAAGTACATTTCCAGCTTTGTCACTGGATGCTATCTCATGTATTTCTGATCCTTCAAATAAAAGCCCTACTTATGTCTTCTTGTTGCTTTTTAAAGTTAGTAACAGTTGAGGATTTATCTTGGTGGGATACATTTTTTACCTATTTTACAGATAAAATCAATCCATTTCAAGAAGAGTTCAGTAGCTCTGTGGGAGCTGTATGAAAGCCTATGGTAGGAGATACAGTGTTTTTGCTTTCTACTTTCCACACATTTTTCCTGGCCAACTTTTTGGTCAGGTTCTGGAAAAACAGTCAGTCTCTCTTTGGATAGCCTTCCTTAAGAATAACAAGCTATGGCTTCTTAACATGTGAAAGAATACTGACAGTTATGAAAGAAGAAGAGTTGCAAGCATTACTTATAAATATGCATTTGATATTTCAACAATATAAGGTCTGCAAAGGAAAATAATTAACTATAAATAGGCTCCAAATAATAAAAGGCAAATTTCAGTGGAGCCTAAATTAATAAAGGAATTGATATGAACACGGAATGACATATCCATGTAGAATTTTTTTTAATTGAATTATATGCCAGCTTTCCTGATTGCATAATCACCTTTCTACTCCTGTTAGGTAGATAGAAAGGGACCCCCCCCCAAGACTCTCTTAGGAACAAAGTGAGTGCTTTGCTTTGGTGCTGCCTGAAGAAATTGCCCCACCTGGGAAGAAGGACAAGAGCGGTCCTGTCCTGGTACTGCCCCACCTTAATCCTGCCCCAACTGAACACCTGGGGAAGAGAGGAACTCCTGCTACTGCACAAGGATGCAGGGAGTCCAGCCCACAGACCAGGCAGCCCATGCACAAGTGGATTTGAAAAGTGGTCTAGAGTAAGCTAAGGCTAATTATCGTGCTGTTAACTGTTCACCAAAGTGGTTCCATAAAGACTTCTAAATCACGAAGAGGGCCCAATCTAGACAGTGTAAAACAGAACCCCAGACCATTTCCAGAGCATTGTTCTGACAAGGGGTCCATTCATTGCCAATGGTGAATGTATCTTCCTCTTGCTCTGTAAACCTATCTTGCTCTTCCTCAATAAACTTCACTTCACAGTTGCCTTGCATTAGGAGCGTTTGGTCATTGTTTAGCCAAGAGCACACCAAGAACCAAGAACACAGACAACTGTCTAAATCCCAACACTCCCTCTAAATTGCTTGACCAGGAGGAGCCTCAGCAGATCGTAGACCTCAATAAGAAAAAATTCCATTAACAAAATATCTTCAACACCCAGCTTCAACATGGCACTGGAGTCTAAGAATATCACTCATCCAGCTAAATCCTAACATACACAGACACACGTATACACACATTTTTTCAACAATTTTCAAAAATTACCTTAGTAACAGTGAATATACTCCAAGCAAGAAAGTGGGAATTAAAAACCAATGGAAAATTTATCCCAGTCTCATATAAGAATGATATGATAATTTGCAGCTGCCAACATGCTTGCTAGTGACACTCATGTCATTGTCAGTTTCCTTCAGAACTAGAAGATCTGTGAAGTCTCCTCCAATTCCAGTTTTTACCTCTGAAATTTTAATACCAGACTATACCATCTTCTACTGTTGTCATGCCCAGATGCTTACAATAACAGACTTACAAGTCAAACTGAGACTTCAATTTTCTTAAACAAACAACACGGCAATTAATTTTAAATCTTTCACAAACATCTTATGTCAGAATATTCTGGCAAATTTCAAAATAGAGGATATGAATAATCTCTCTTCCCAGCCTCTTGTAAGAACTATTCTATCCTGTGTCTATGAGAGGTTGTTGAACAAAGTTACAGTTTGCCGGGAAGAGCAAGCTCTGGTGTTGTATTGCACAGTAGGCTGACCACAATTAAGGATAATGTATCATATATTTCAAAACATAGAAAAGAAAAGGAGATTTTAAGCACTTTTTTTTTTTTGAGACAGAGCCTCAAGCTGTCACCCTGGATAGAGTGCCGTGGCATCATAGCTCACAGCAACCTCCAATTCCTGGGCTCAAGCGAGTCTCCTGCCTTCACCTCCCAAGTAGCTGGGACTATAGGCGCCTGCCACAGCACCCGGCCATTTTTTGGTTGCAGCCGTCATTGTCGTTTGGTGGGCCTGGGCTGGATTCGAACCCACCAGCTCAGGTATACGAGGCTGGTGCCTTAGCCCGTTGAGCCACAGGCGCCAAGCCAAGAAAAGGAGATTTTAAATGTTCTGATCTTAAAGAAATGACCGGTGTCTGAGATAATAGTTACGCAAATTAACCTATTTTGATCATTACATAATATATACATGTTATCAAACATCACACTGTCCCCATAATATGTCTATTAAAAACAATGTAAAGCTTTTAAAAATAAGACAGAGATAGTATTAGACTAGAAAAAGTGTTTTTTTAAATACATATTTTATCTTTTATAACTCAGAGTGACACCTTGAACTTGATGTTATGGTATGATTCCAAAAGCAGCGCACAGATGGGAACACCCACCTCCTGGATTGTGCAATGAGAAAGAAATAAATGTGCTTTGAACTTTTAGATATTTACTGTATTTGTTAGAGCAACTGGCCTGCCATAATTAGTTGTATCTAAGCTTTAGAAAGGGAGGGGTTGTAATTAGTGTATACCATCCCCATAGCTCAATCTGAGCATCTAACTCAAAAGCCTTTTGCACATGGTTTGAGGGCTTTGGCCAAAGAGAGTTGGCGAGTCCACCAATGACGTCACGTGCAGTGCAACAACATTGATGGTCAGACACTTCCCAACCAGCTGGGAGGCTAAAATGCTAGTAGACTGTGGAAGACAAAAACAAACCTCAGCACTCTCCCAGTCATCTACAAAAAGACTGGGGTGAGCAGCAGTGCCCCAGCAAATAGCCTTAATTTGACTCACCTTCTTACCGAGTCTCCTATTGTAAATGAATTATCTTCATTAAAACCTTCTGGGTGTTTTCCCCCATGCAACATTTGCCCAAACTTAGTACAGAGCTTTATTTCTTCTTTTTGAACCATTTTAAGTGATTTAACTGGAATGAGAAGACCTGAGTTAGAAAATGCTTTATAAAGTCTTCTTGATGTGCATCCATTGTGTCACAGAGCAGGACCTACACGCAAAACAGAATTATAATGAGAAAGAAAATCTATGTATAAGTACTGAAGGGATTAACTCTGGCTTACTGCCTTGTTGACATTATTGACATTATCTAGGAGCATCCTGATAAAATATATTGTTCCATTATCAGCCGACATTACCAAAATAGTGAGGGAGAGAGAAAGTGCCCTGCTGCATCCTCTTAAAATTAGCAATAACCTTGCTAATTAAAACTTAATTGTGAGAAAGTAACATGTTGATGCCCCCCTTTGAAAAACTGGCACGGATCCCCACTAATTTAAAAATTGTCACTTAAAAACCCAAAGAAATTGGCTTATTAAAACGAACGCTAATGGAAAGTTCTGTTGCTCAGAGATGACAGGACAGAGGATTGAGGGGAGGAAGGCATGAGAGTGTATGTCTCGTGCTGCCTTTCATTATCGGAGAAGACACCTCTGACAGCAAGAGCAGCATCATGAGGATGAAAACAAAACAAGTGTGGCAGCAACCACATTCTCTTGTTTATTAATATGCATTATATATAGCTCTAAGCCACTGGGTGCCACAGATAGGTGTGTTATTCTATTCAAGTATATTAATTTTAAACAAGCGTGTGAAGAGAGGTTCAAGGACAACAAAGTTTGGTATAGCTTATTTTATTTTTTTTAATCTGACTCTTTGGGAAGCCCTTTTAGTCTGGCATGAGGCAAAAGAGCAGATTAGTCTTTAAACAACTAAAAAATTCAGTGAAAGCATTAACCTATCTTCTCAGTGAGTCATCCAAATAACATTTCACCAGATACACACACACATACACATATGCACACACATTCTTTCCCACTTTGAAATCCTTTCGCCTTATGTTTTTCCAGGCTATCCACAACTAATCTCATAAAATCTATGTAGTGACAGTCCATGTTTCCTTTTATTCTAATCCAAGCAGCAGATAAAACAACCTCTCCCTATTTAAAAAAAAAAAAAAAAGATATGTATATAATAGAAAGAAGTATCCTTCAATATGACTTCCTTCTTGATTTGCTCAGTCCCTCCTCATATTCAAGGAACTACCAGGTAAAGCTCCTATCTCATTTCTGTCCAAACCCATATTTTGAGGTCTTAGAAATTTATAGAACATGGTAGCGGGAAATGGCCCTGGCTTTAGAACCAAATGACTTGAATCCAGTGCTAACTCTGTCACTTCCTAATACTGTCATTTGAGGTTGTAAAATTAGATTTTCCGATTTTCCATTTTTTCATAGTCAACTTACTAAAAGTATCTTTGTCTTAAGGTTTTACTAAAGCACTTAACGAAGTGCCTACTTGGTGAAAACTCTGCAAGCATTAGCCTTGACTCTTCTTATGCTCTACTGAACAAGCCACATGGCTTCGATCTGATTTTCTTCCTTCTGCCTACCTTCAGCACAATGATATTTTGTCCTTACCCAAGATTCATTCATTGCTTTAGAAGTCTTTCTTTACCTATTCTTGTAAAACATATCACTCGTTTGTCTCAATTATTCTTCTCTTTGTCATTATATGAACAAAGTAGTTTATTGAATGCTTCAGGGATGCAATTCTCCGAGAAGCTCTGTCATAAGTAAATTCTGTTCGTAGACTCACCTGTCCAACATTAGAGATTTAATGAAGAGAGTGAGAGGAAGTAAGAGAATAAAAAGGGGAGAAAACTCAGCCAAATGAAACGTGGAAGGAAATTGAAGAGCTTACAAGGGTTTTATCAAGGCTTGACCCCCATATAGCCTGTGCAATGAGATCTTATGAGAGCACAGTTGTAAAGGATTCTCAATCTAAAAATAATCTTAAAGAAAATGCGCTGTATACAAACACTTTATTAATGAAGAAATTAAATCATGGAAGGTTTACGTGATTTTTCTTAGAGCATAACACATACACCTATTAAATAATATATCTAGTTCCCTTACTCTTAGAAGACAATTCCTATCCCAAATCTTTCTATCTCCTAAATTGTTATCCTAAGAAATCACTTATCTCTCCAGTCATAGCAAGGTGTCTTATGCCTATCTTCTCAACATCAGATGGACATTTCTTGGAATAGGACTGTCTGCTGCATTTCACTGGAATCAGATCTTGATGTTCTCAGCCTCTTCTGAAGCACTTTAGATACATGTCACCAAAAGCCAGCCCCATTTTGGTCAGTAATCAGCTAGATTATGATGTGGATATGAATATGCTATGAACTGAAAGAGAACAAAAGCTACATGTTCTCAAAACTATCTTCCTAGAACTTTTCACCATTTTTAATAAGTTTCTAGAAAAATTACTTTTAGGCAAACTTTGCATTAGGCATTTTAATCTACCTCTTCTCATTCCATCACCCTACCCCTGTTAGAATAGCTTTTATTCAAAAGTCCAAAAACAATAGATGCTGCATGGATTAGAAAGAAGGGAGCAGTTACACACTGTTGGTGGGACTGCAAATTAGTACCACCTCTATGAAAAACAGAATAGAGATTTCTCAAAGGACTCTTATTTGATCAAGCAATCCCACTACTGGGCATTTACCCAAAGGAAAAGAAGTCATTTTACCAAAAAGACCCCTGCACTCATGTTTATTGCAGCACAATTCACAATTGCAAAGATGTGGAATCAAACCAAGTTTTCCTCAATTCATGAGTAGATTAACAAAATGTGGCATTGTAAACCATGGAGTATTACTCAGCCACAACCATAAAAGGATAAGTTAATGCCTTTTGCAACAGTTTGGATGGAAGTGTAGACCATTATCTTAAGTTAAGTATCTAAAGAATAGAAAAACAAAACACCACTTGTACTCACTATTAATACTCACTTGTATTCCATGATTTGGAATTTAACCAATGAGCACACATGTGCACAGAAGGAAGTAAAACTCAGTGGAAATCAAGTAGGGTGGGGAGGGACAAAACCTACCTAACAGATACAATGACCACTGTCAGGGGGATGCGGGGCACACTCATAGCCATCCAACTCAAGTGTTATAAAAACAACCTATTTAACTAACAACACTAGTACCTACTTTATATTTTGAAAAATATTTTTTTTTTTTGAGACAGAGCCTCAAGCTATCACCCTGGGTAGAGTGCCGTGGCATTATAACTCACAGCAACCTCCAACTCCTGGCTCAAGCAATTCTCTTGCCTCTGCCTCCCAAGTAGCTGGGACTACAGGAACCCGCCACAATGCCCGGCTATTTTTTAGTTGCAGCCATCATTGTTGTTTGGCGGGCCCAGGCTGGATTCGAACCTGCCAGCTCAGGTGTACATGGCTGGAGCCTTAGCCGCTTGGGCTACAGGAGCCAAGCCTATTTTGAAATTTTTAAAAAGAGAAAAAAACAACTAACTGCTAAAAATTAGAACAGTTTTAAACAAAAAAAATTAATGTAAAAAATAGATTTTCAATATATAGTTTCAAATGAAGGAAAAAATTAGGCACTATTATCTACGCTTCCATCAAAATAGGACATAGGAGTTTTAGGAGATAGATAATGCATCTAAAGCCACTAGTTAATGCAGAACAAGCCTGAATTTCAACTCAAGCCTCTTTGAGGAAAATGCCCATTTAATTCTCTCTCCACTCGACATCATTTTAGCCGCTTCTCTGTGTTAAAGGCATCATCTTCAGAAGATGCCCATTACATAATGGATCCTCAGAGTAGAAATGTATCAATCACAGTACACAGTGAATACATTACTGAACACGAATTGATTGAAGTACCTTAGAGAGAACCAGCATTTGAGGGAAAGAGGACTTGAAACCCATGAGTTTTGATTGAAGCCAGGGAGTCAGAGCAGACATGAAGTCTGAGCCTTGGCCTTGTAAAGGCTGCGCATTGAGAAACAAGGGTGAGTCACTCACTCCATAACTCTCCACAGACCAGCCCTGACATCCCACCATCATTTCAAATGAGAAGTGCTAGCTACTTGGATTTGATTTTTGAGAGTTTCGGTTTTAGGATTTCACCGCTATTTTCACTCTAAAAGGTCATTAGAGAGTACGTTAGATGGAGATAACTCTGTCTCTGGCTCAGTGTGCTCCTTCTGTAAGTGTGCCCTCCTGAAAATAAACTACGTCTGGCAACCACTCGTGTGAATTACCTAAATAAAAGACTCACACTGTTAATGGAGCACTTCTGTACTAGAAAAAGAAGCCATTACATTTGATGATAAAAGAAACTGCTACTGTCACTAACTTGATTGATTGCATCTTTTATTAGGTCTTCACTGAATTATTTTATGGTGTTTCTCTTTTTCATATGTTCCCCTTTGTTGGGATATTAAGAATGTATATTTTGAAAGTCGTGGTAAAAAATGTTGAGAAGTGTAAAATTCAAGATCATAAAAGCCTTTTCATGGGTGGCATTATGAACGTAGCTGTCGTGTGGAGTCTGGAATGTAGGTGTACATTTCAGGGAGTGAGGCTTATGTTGTAAAGGGAAGTGGAAGTATAAATTGGAGCTTCAGGCTTGGTGAAAGAAAGGGAGTGAAGGCAAAGGAAAAGTAAGCGTGGAGCATATATCACAACCATTAACAAAGAGGCCTCCTTTGGTCATGGCCTTCCAACTAACAGCTTCTGAAGTGATATTTTCAAGTACCAGATGTAAACTCTGCTCAGCAGGGCGTGCTCTGTTTGAACTCCCTCCTTTTATCACCCAGCAGAGCCTGCGATCCACCTGGCTAACACATCAGAAAATGTCCTAGGTTTAAATCTATGTGCCCATATCACCAGGGACCCTGCTGCCGTGGGTATAACTAGAGCATCTGTGTACCTAAAGAACAAGGAATTTGGTACATAATGAAAGAGACCCAAGCGAAGCCCACAGAAAGAGAAGAGTGGGAGAAAGAGTTGTTACAGAGCTCTGACTGGCTGAATGTGCACGTGGTGATTGGAGCCAACAGGACTCTGGGAGACAACTAATAATCACCGTGACAGGCTGTCAAGTTTCTATTTTTCCCTTTCCTGTTTTGCATATTGACCCTGAAGTAGGTAGCATGTTCATTTTCTATGCCTCACAACATAGCATCAGGGCTGGGCCTGCCTGGCTGATATCTGCGCTAACTAACAAGCAGCCACCTTTGACAAGTGCATGGAATCGCATGCTTGTATTTATAAATGCTGCGCACACAGACATGCTGGTGGGCAAGGCTGCTACCGAGGATGCCACGCTGATAAGGTGCAGGGAGAATCTCATTAGCAAGTTCTCTCCTGTTCTTCTGTGAGGTTGCCAGAGGCTGATGAGCACAGCAGTTCTACTAGTCATGGCTGTTGTATGGTGGTAACTGAAGTGTGGAACTAAGCTCCCCATTGACCATTCCCAACTCACTAACCAAAACAATTCTCAAATTCAGGGAGTTCATACTTTTTTTATTTTCTTTATTTTAATTTTTTTTTTTGAGACAGAGCCTCAAGCTGTCACTCTGGATAGAGTGCTGTGGCATCACAGCTCACAGCAACCTCCAATTCCTGGGCTCAAGCGAGTCTCTTGCCTCCTCCTTCCAAGTAGCTGGGAGTACAGGCGCCCACCACAACGCCTGGCCATTTTTGGTCGCAGCCGTCATTGTTGTTTGGCAGACCAGGAGTGGATTTGAACCCACCAGCTCAGATGTACATGGCTGGCACCTTAGCCCGTTGAGCCACAGGTGCCAAGTCCAGGGTATTAATTCTTGTCTTTGGATAATTTGGTTCAATTCTGTAAGATCAGACCCTGAGAAAAAGATTCTTGTGAAGGTGATTTATTAGAAAGTGTTTCTAGAAAAGCTATCAGGACTGGGAAGTGGGACCACAAGGTGAGAAGGTTGTGGTAGCAGAATGACATCCCTGCCCTTTCCCCAGAGAGCCACCTACTACCACCCATAAGAGGTTACCTCCTGTGGCAAAAGGAATTAAAGTCTCAGATAGAATTAACTATTGCCAGTCAGCTGACCATAAAAAAGCAAGATTATGGGGAGCGGAGCAAAATTGGCTGACTGGAAGCAGCTTCGGAAAAAGGCTCCTGTCCAAAAGGGAAGATAACCTCCAGAATCTGCGCAATTAAGCTGAAAACTGGGAGCCCAACTGAGAGAAAGAAGTGATTTCTGTGGGTCACCTCTGCTGAGACAGGCTGTGAACCCAAGAAAGCAAGCTTCGGGTACAAAATTCATCTGAAAGGAAGAGTACCCATTCCCTCCCCCAAGAAAGCTCTGAGTCGCTTGCTTTTCTGTTTCCTTTATTTTTATTCTCCTCTTTTGTTCCTGCAGGTTGTCTACAGACAAGCAGTGAACTGTGGACCTCTTGTCTCACCCCACAGAAGAGTGCTGTGGGAAGTGAGGTGTGCTTCCCCTGAGCACCCCGGTGTGACTCTGAAAACTCTATTGCTAGGCAGAAAAAGTGAACTAAAGGTTTCCCCACCATTCTGAACTTACCGTACACGTTTCCCCCCTTACCTGATGAACCAGAAGCCCAACCCCCACTGAGACTGAGGGAGGAGGTCCCTGAGCAGCGCCCCCAACCCCACCAGCCAGAACAAGCACCCAACTGGGAAAAGACTCCAGGGAGCCCGTAGCAAGTCTCCCTCCCTCCAGCCAGGGAAGCCACAGGCAAGTGCCTGGCCCTGTGCCCCATGCTTGCCAGGCTTCCGTCTGCTAGAAACTCTGATGGTGACTGCCACACCTCCACAGGTCTGCCCTGGCCAGGAACACCCCCGGCGACTGTGCAGGCCTCCACCTGGCACCCGCAAGGACCCCTGGTCAGTAAATCCCCTGGTGACCATGCAGCCCTGTGCCCCAAGCCTACAGGGCTTCTGTAGGCCTGCCTTCTGCCAGGAACTCCACTTGCAACCGCCAGGCCTCTACAGGTCCGCCCCAACCAGGAATTCCCCAGGCAGCTGCCTGGCCCTGTGCCCCATCCTTGCCAGGCTTCTGCAGGCTCACCATCTGCTAGAAACTCAGCCAGCAACCACCAGGCCTCCGCAGGTCTGCCCTCAGCCAGGAACTCCCTCAGTGACCACCTGGCCCTGTGTGCCGTGCTTGCTGGGCTTCCACAGGCCCACCATCTGCTACAGACTCTGCTGGCAACTATCAGGCCTCCACAGTTCTGCCCCCGGCCAGGAACTCCCCTGGTGATTGTGCGGGCCTCTGCCTGACACCTGCAGGGCCCCAGCATGCCCGTCCCTGGCCAGGGACAGTCCCGGCGACCACGCGGGCCTCCAACTGGCACCCATGGGGCATCTCCAGGTCAGCCTTCTTCCAGGGACCCTACCAGCAACCACCAGGCCTCTCTGCAGGCCCACCACCAGCCAAAAACTTCCCGGACAACCGCATGGCCCTGCACCCACCACTTGAAGGGTCAGACGCAATGGTGAAAAACAACCATGGGGCAGAATCAACAGAAAACTCTGGCAATATGAATATTCAGAGTAGACCAACCCCTCCAAGTAACGAAAAGGTAGACATAGCACAAGATTTCCTGCACAGGAACATGGCTGAGATGTCGGAAATCCAATTCAGAACCTGGATTGCAAATAAGATCAGCGAAATGGAGGAAAAGACAGAATTAGAATTTCAAGCAGTAATTCAAAAAATGACCCAAAATATGTCTCAAGAATTCAACAAATTCAAAGACAAAATGACCAAAGATTTTGACACATTGAGACAAGAAGTTGCAGCCCTTAAAGATCTGAGAAATTCAGTAGAATCCCTCAGTAACAGAATAGAGCCAGCAGAAGAAAGGATTTCTGACATGGAAGA